>PVJH01032619.1:0-22488 GCA_004026705.1 Nesogale talazaci | reverse complement strand
AGGCACACATTTCGCAGCAAACCTTCTCATCCCCATTGAAATTCACTCCACAGTAGTCCAGATAACTTACCCCTCTCTTCAGTGGCCCTCATCACTCTTCAAGCACAAGGGCGCGGGTTTTGGTGACATTTTCATCCATTTGGGGAGTTGACGGATATCCAGAAGGAAGTTTGTCATTAATTGACACTTCTCCTTTTCGGAAACAAGAAAACCACTCATACACTTGAGTTTTTCCAATAGTACGGTCCTTGTAATCTGTGTCTACCGTTGCAACAGTTTCTGCAGCAATTTTCCCCAGCAGGAAACAAAATTTCACAGCCACACGCTATTCTCTTAAATCGGCCATCACACAAAAACGAATGAAATGGCTTTTACAAAAAGAAAGAACCTTCCCATGTGATGCCACTGGGTGCACACACTCACAGTGAGTTGCTTCTTGCTCATCTGGTGGGAAAAATACATACAACAACTCCGTCCAGTGGAACTCTCCTCCATTATTTTTTTTTTTGGGGGGGGGGCATCACTGCTCTCCGGCGGTAGGAGTAGGCGGCCCAGCCCCACTGCTGGAATTGAACCTCCGTCCCAGTGGGCCGCAGTCCCGCACACAACCACTACGCCACCGGGGCTCAGCCTCCTCCATTATTTTTGAAACACACAAAACACGTTTTCCGATTGCTGTTCCTTCTTCCTCTTTGTTTCCAACTTTTGCATCCCAGTCACAGATCATTACCCATGCATCCTGACTGCTTGTTTGATCCCTTTCAGACAGATGACATTGGTAGAATTCTTCAGTTTCTTCCTTCTGAGCCCTCACGTGGCCCCTGAATCTGAACAATAGTTGTAGCAATTGGATTTCCTTGTATGCAGACAGTCATCGTCCTATCACAGACCGCATTGACCTTCAGGATAGCCAAGGAAATGTCCTTTTCCAGAAGGACTGCAATGCCATTCCTGGCACAACAAGAGCAAGCCATATCCTTTTCTCTTTCAGATTGGCAAACGCCTGTCCACAGCAGCTCACCGAGGTCTAGAATATTGATCTTGGTGTATTCCGTTTCATTTTTAGCAACTTCCAATCTTCCTAGATTCATACTTGATACATTCCAAGTTCTCATTATGAAGTGAGGTTTGTGGCTGGTCCTTCTCGTTTTTCAATCATGCCCGGTCAGCCCATGACATTCCTGAGGGCTGTACTTCCTCCCCCTGCTTCATCCGGCTGACTCTGCTGGGAGAAGGCAGCTCTCCCTCAGTCATTTGGAGTGCCTTGCAGCCTGAGAGGCTCATTTTCTGGCAACATCTCTGACAAGATTCTGCTTCTGTTCACTTAGTTTCCAGTCTGACAGTGTTTCCGGGCTATGCATAGGGACGTCCATGGCTAATTGTTCTGAAGTGGACAGCCCATTCCTTCTTCGTAGTCTGTCCTCAGGAAGCGCCAGTGAGACCTGTTCACTCTGGGTCGCGCCACCGGTATCTGAAATGCCAGTGACCTCGCCCCTCAGCATCACGACAAGACAAACCACCATGGTATGACAGACTGACAGACAAGTGGGGATCCTACAACCTAGCGTTCAATAAATACGTGTTTGGTGAATGAGAAGTTGGCTGCTTGGATAAACACTAAAAAAATAAATCGATAGACCTTATTTTTAAATATCTTAGAAGTAACTCTGAAAAAGGCTAACGTAAGCACTTTACTTTTGAAGCCTTTGGTTTGAGAAGGTTTCAGGGTATTGGAACCTTAAAGCTGCTTTTCTTTGTGCTGGGGGAAAACAAATTTTTTTTTTCACCTGACTTTTTTTTTTTTTAACTCGCAATTTTTCTAAGATCGTCTAGTCCCCCTCAATAAAAAAACTAATAATTGCTACCAAATAAATTAAAGATGAGGAAACTGAAAATAAATGTAGAAACTAGAAGCAACTATGAATGAAGATCAAAGAGGACTGTGTATCTAAATTAATTTCACTGACTGATTTGGGGGTCGGGTTAATAAAGATGTTAATGGTAACTCCCCAGGAGCTTTCGGCAGCTCTCCAAGAAGCGAGACGGTAATGAGCCCACGCCTGCTCACAGGCTCCGAGAACGCCGGCGGCTTCATTAGCTGTAGCCAGGGAGGCCTGCTGGATCCCAGGCAGGGACTCCGCTCACATTGCGTTTCTAAAGCACGTCTCCACACTCACCGAGTCTCAGTGCAAGTCTGGGCTGAAGAACACTGTCATCTGCAAACAGATTTGGAAAAGTGCTATTCGTGGGTCTGGAGTCTGGGGCCCTGTCTTACAGACCAAATCACGCTCTGCCCTTGGGTGGCTGGAAGGTCACATGGAAGAAAGCTACAGCCCTGCCTTGGACTCCAGTAGGTTTGAGCATTTGGGGTCACGCCATTTATTAGTGGGGTGACTCTAGGCCTATATGCGTCTCTCTGGGCCTCAGCTCACTCATCTATAAATAGAGGTGAGAACAGGTCCCAGAGGAGATGGAGCTGTGGTGACTCAGAGTGAAATCTGTATGCCAAGTCCCCAACTCACAGTCCCCATTCAATAAGGCGAGGTCTAAAAGCCGGACTTCAACAGTTTTGCCATATTTTTCTCCCAAATCGTCCAAGTTTTCTCTCTCTGCAGGATGCAGCTTGTAATTTTTTTCTATTGCTGTCTCTTGGTGGAAAATACCTACATTTCTCTCCTCTGGGAGGTCCCCGCAGCCCGCAGGACCTGGTGTGCTCAGGTGTCACTGTATATTGCAGTCAAGATGGCAGTGGGTTTGGATTGGGACGGGCTACTCATGTGATCAGGGGGACGCAGTCCCAGGAGGAGGACATCATGCTTGGTATAACAGAATGATAGCGCATAGAGGAAAGTCTTCAACACAATGCCAGGGCACGTGGCGGCAGCAACGGGCTCCAACAGCAACACTTGTGAGAAGGGCATAGAACGTTTCATTAGCGTGCACAAGGAGTCGTGTGTCCAAACCCACCCAACAATAGCAATGGGGTAAGCAAGAGTCCTGTTGGCGCCATGGTCAAGGTCAACAATATAAATCTCTGAGTCATGGGGAAGATGAAAGATGTAGCACTCTGTCCCCTTAAAGAAAGTCCATGGGCTAGTTTGACTATGTCCTAGAGGCTTGCCGTGTAGTGTGTGTGTGTGTGTGTGTGTGTGTGTGTGTGTGTGTGTGTGTACTGCGGGACTGGACTGGGGTCTTACTAGATGATCACCATGTCGTCTGTCAGGAGGAAACGGGTCTCCCAGTGGAGGGCCCAGGTGAGCAGAGAGAGGACAGTGATTTCAGCAGTTCAGGGGAGGGGGCGCTGAGCTCAGATGGATGCAGGTGGGCGTTGAAAACTGAAGGGCAGCTCTCAGCATGTGGGACTCTAGGTAAGGGTTTTAGGCCCAAGCAAGCAGCACCAAAAGCCGCCCTGGATTCTGAAGATGTACTTGACATGGAGGGGAAGTCAAGTCCTCTAAGTGCGCCCCTTACAAAGAAACAGGCTTGGGGGTAGGGCTGGAAAGCAGCGGGTTTTCACACACTGGTCTCTGGGTCTGCACCAGGAACCTGAACAACGGAGTGACTTGTTAAACTGCCAGATCAAAAGCCCCAAAGAACACCTGTTGTGCTGAGTCAATTCCCATGGAGCGTGACCCTATGGTATGAGCAGACCTGTCTGGGAGAGTTCCCAGGGCTGTCCTCTTCCTTGAGAGGGGCAGCTGGTGGTTTGGGTGGGAGGCCTTTCCATTAGCCACTGTGGCACCACCTAAATCGCCTCTCCAGATGGCCACTAACTTCTCCGGAGCACTTTTTAAAAGCCAGACACCTAGCAGGTGCATTTAAAATTTTTTTAAATGTATTTCTCAGAACTACCTTGCAAAATGGAATGAGATGGAATGATCCGGCATTATTACGGAAAGAGAACAAGATTTAGTTGTGAATTGGCCCATCTCTGATCCAGATATTGCCTCTGTTTTTTGAAGCTGGGAGAAAGCCTCTGTTTCCTCATCTGTGAAACAGAGCTCTTCCTACCCTCGTTGGCTCGGCTGGCAGCAGGACCCCTCAAAAAACCCACGGCTATGCTGTCAGTTAAGACTCACCCTGACTCACCCTGTTTGGGGTTTCTGAGGCTGTCCATCCTTACAGAAGCAGGCAGCCTCCTCTCGCTCCTGTGGAGTGTCTGATGAGTCTGAACCCGCAGACCTTGCAGTTAGTCAGAGCTCCTTGGGCAACAGCGAGGGCTGGCAATGACCCGTGTAAAGTGGTTACTTGGCTCAGTTACTAACCCTAGGAGGGCAGTTCAAACCCAGCCAGGAGGAAGACTTGGAAATCTGTCCCCATAAAGACGAAGATCTAGAAAACCCTTTGGGGGAAGTTTTACTTTGTTATGAGTTGTAAAGTCAGTTCGACAGCACATGGGGAACATGTTTAAAAATGATACAATTTCGTGGCTGAGCTCTGGTGGCGCAGTGCTTCTGTGCGGGACTGCAGCCCAAAGGGTTGATAGTTCAAATCCAGCAGCAGCTCTCCAGGAGCAAGGCTGGGCTTCCTACACCCACCAGGGCAGTGATGCCACAAAAACAAACAAGCAAACAAAAAATGATACAATTTCTCCCACCTCTACCAATTTCTGAACAAGGAACTATGTCACTTCCACCCCCACCCCTCCAGGTCCCCCAGATAATACAGGAAAAGGCGTCCACCTCAAAATAAGAAGAGGGAACACTTCTGTAGACCCGCCCCAGGAGTGACTTGTGCCTGTGACCACAGAGTGCAGGCTGCCGATTGTGCTCTAGCAAACCCAGAGACTTGCTTAGAACCCAAAGCATCTTAGATCTTTACCATCCCCACGGGACGCCGGGGTCCTTTCAGATTTTCCTCTTCAGCAGACGTTTAGTGGGGTCGGAAGAGGGGAAGGTTCAACTAAAACGTCGCGAGAACCGCTCCAAGGGCGGTCGCAGGAACCTGGGCTGCAGGCAGCATTCGCTCCCTGCTGGTTCTTGCTTCCCCCTGGCGGTCAGAGGCGGAAACGGCAGGCGTTCTGAAGCGCCTCCATCCCTTTCTCGGCGGCGTACCATCCCCGACAGGACATCTGGTCACGCTATCCTGACTTTCCCCCCCCAGTCGCTGCCGTGGAGAAACCTTCTAAGTACGGCGTTCAGGAGCATCCCGGATGCTTCCCCCGCGTCACAGATCAGGCCTGATTTTCGGCAGATCGTTCTTTAAAAGTTTGAAGGCCTCTGCGGATCCTACCCCCTTCTCTATGGGAACCATCGTCAAAGAGACGCGAGAAAAAAATGCTTTGCACGCACACCGGGAACTAATTGCCAATTTGGCAAATGCACGGACTAATGTCATGCAGTGTTATTTCTAAATCCTCTCCTGTCCTTGACCCCCCGGATCGAGATGTAAACTTGGAACCATTAGTGGGGAGGATGAAGTCTCCTAATGCCTCCACTGGAATTGAGAGAGACTTGGGTGAACTGCAGCTGGGGTCCGAGCGCACCCAGCACGCTGCGTTTAAGGCAGCAAAGAGCGCCCAGACAGACCCGGTGGGTCAGGGAAACCAAAGGAGCTGCACGAAACAATCAATGACACATGAAAAACCACAGTGGGCCGCAATCACGTGGGCCGTGGGGACAGAACACACACACACACACACACGTTTCCTTTATCACAGGATCTGCGCAGCTAACCAGCTCTTGGTGACTGCACCGCCTCCACACGAGCAAAGCCTCCATTTGACTTTAGCTGAGAGCTGTCTAAATATTTAGTTGATTCTCTAAAAGGCCCTGCCCCATTCTCCAGCAGACTGGTCTCTGATCTTCTCAGCTCGCGAGGGCCACTGGGAAACGTTACTTGAGGGTCAGCCAGAAAGCTGTCCCGCGAACAATACAAATGATAACGGACAGACGCTCTTTTCCCCAGAAAAGGAGCCGCTTCAAAGTTGCTCACGCACTCGGCTGAGGAGCGGCACCTTGGCAGCTGGTCCTTTCTCTGAGCCCCGACTACATGGTGTTCCTATGCTGTGTGTCTGTGGATTCTGGGGGTGAAATCACGCTGTGTGGGTCGCACATCTGTTGTCTACTGATGTACTTGGGGCCCAACACCGGAGTGACTCCTGAGTGCCATTTTGGGGCGTGGGGGAGGGTAAGGAACTTTGTGCGATCTCTTCAGTGGGGTGTGCCCAAGGTTTACCCCACTGCCTCCTAATAGCGGGTTGTACTCAGGACAAGTGTCCCATTTGCATGAATGGGCTCCTTCTGTGCCACAAATGTGGCAGGACCCAGAGACTCAGATTGGGCGTGATGATCCCTCCACCCACCCTCCCTTTCCCTTCCCCCCCCTTTCCCACCCCCACCCCCCAGTCCTTGTCCCAGTAACGTGCTCTCCAGTCCCTCCACCCCTACCCCAACCCCAGTTTGATTAATGTGTCTTGGCTAATTGTTTGAAAGATGGCAGCCCTTTAGCAAGTGTGACCAGCTTATTGTTCAGCCAATCACCAAAGGCTCGTTTAGCATATGAAAAGGGGGCGTGTGGCCCGGGAGGGGGAGTGTTCTGATGGCCCAGTCAAAGGAGGACCTTTTTTTTTTGGGGGGGGGGGTCACAGAACAACACCCACTTCATTGAGGGGATGTTACTATGCTCTGTTAAACCCCGTAATCCTCTGGCGTGAAGCACTGTCTTCCTCCTCCCTCTTTTTCACAAGGAGATCTCCTTCCCACCCCCACCCCCCCAACCCCCCACCATGAAGCAAGCAGGCAAGACACTGGCTACTCTGCAGATGTAGTTCACGTCCCGGGGTTTTTAATATTTCACTTTTATATTTTGGTGAGAGGATGATCCTGCTGAGAGCCTGGGAACCCGCCCTCGTCAGAGCCCCTCGCTGGCACTCAGAGAGATGGTTCTGAAAGCTGTCCCAGGGGGAGACATTAAACAAAAACAACAACAACCAGGGGGAAAAAAAAGGGGGCCTACTTTTCAAAGCCTACTTCTCAATCTGCCCACATCAAAATGAGACAACTGGTCCTTTGAAGTGGAGGACACAGAGTTCTCAGTCAGTGTGCTTAAAATGGGAAGGGAGAGGCACGAAGGCAGGAAGAGGAAAGGGATGGGAGAGAGGGAAGAAGAAGAAGAAAAATAGAAAGGCAGCCTTCACAACTGCATACCCCTCTTATCTTACCACGCCCCACCCCCCATGTGTCATCAGGCCCCATGGATGCTAGAATATCTACAGCCTTGTTCATCCAAGCCCAAAGAAACAGGTAGCAGGTAAGAAAAAACCCATAGATTAGCATGAGGCAGATTTATTTTTCCTTAATCTGTACAAACAGAAATAGTGCTGTCATTGTAGACAGAATCCAGACAGTGTCTGGAACTGGAGGAGTGGACATGGATGGGCACTGGATGTGTCTGCCCAATTCTGGGGTCCCCAGCACCCTCAAATCCACAATGGCAGAACTGAAAGTTCAGGGGGCTCTTCTCCTTAAAACGAACGGGAGAGGAATGGAAACCATATCCAGAATTGTGTGAACACTGCTCTCCCCTGGGACACTTCTCTGGCTTCCCCTCCCACATCTGCCTCCCTTCAAGGAGTCTCTGACTGGCATGGAGAGCTAACATGCTCAGCCACTCACTGAAAGCTAACGTCCACTCAGAGGAGCCTCAGGAGAGAGGTTTGTCGATTGAAAAACAGATCCAAAAAACAGCCCTGGGAACTCTATGGACACAGTGCTACGCTGACACAGTCTAGAAGTGACTCCGAAGGAAGGAGTTCACCTTGTTAGCACCTGGAGCGCAAATGCCTGGAAGCAGACATAGCCCAGGCAGGTGGTGAAGGTGGAAGGTGCTCAAAAGGGACTTCTTTATTCCCATAAGGAGGTGTTTGTGCAGGCCGGATGTTGAAGAACCTTTTGGAGCTTACTTGTCTCCATGACTGAGTTATCAGTAGTACTGGCCCCATTCCCAAAAGAGTCTGGACTCTGACGGCTTACTGATAGAGAGTTAGATAACCTGGCTGTGGATAAGGTTACAGCGCCCTTCCATATGCTCAGCCTGGCCCACAGTCATGCGCTGCCCAAGCCAGCGGCAGCAGGACCTGCAGAGGAACGAGCCATTGAGGAATGAGGATACTGATGGGTGCTCGAAGACAAGCCCAAGCTCTCGAAATCAAAGAACACACCTCCCCCAGGCATGCCGCCCCTGCACACCACAGAGGGGACACTCCAAAGTTCTCAACGGATTGGGATTAAGTTGGATCCTTACAAGGAAAACAATGCAAAATGTGCCCTGTTGAAGATGGGCCCAGAGAAACGTCTTCTTAAAAGTTTATCAGGCATTCCTTTGAAATGCCAACAAGGTGAAAGGTACAACACAGTTCTCTTTTATTGGGACCCCGTTATCTTATTTAGCATAAAACTGGACAAGGAAGAAGTGTTTAGATGCTTTTTCTGTAATGATTGTTTTCACAAAGGTATTCAGTACTAGGGGGTCACTGCTCACTGCCTAGACCACCTGAAGTCCCAGTGGCACTGGGGTTTGGGGTGTCAGCCATGCTTGCCATACTATCTTTCCTTTGGCACCACGCATTTCCTGTTTCCTAGACCCCAACTGAGACCCCAGACCAATCGTACTCAACCTTCCTAATGCTTCGATCCTTTAAGAGTTTCTCCATAAAATTTCCCCAACCATAAAATTCTTTTCACTGCTGTAATTTTGTTACTGTTACGGATCATCACGTGAATATCTGATATGCAGGATGTATTAGGCCGACTCCTGTGAAAGGGTTATTTGACCCCCAAAGGGGTCTCGACCCACAGGCTGAGAACCACTTCCCTAGACTTTTGCTTGCGTCAAGGTAGAAAGTTAAGGTAAATGGGGGTGGTGATGGTGGTCCTCTTTGCACTTGGAGAGAAGGGTGGGTAGGGAAAGGTCTCGGTAGGCTAGGAAAAAAATGAGACTTGGATTCTGGAAACCATGGCAGCTGGAGACAGGCACTGTTGCAGATCAGACCTTTCTCTCCATGGCAAGCAAGCTATTCTTCTCTGTTCCTGATGGAATGAAAGGGTCCCCATCCAAACTCTTTTTCCCTCATAGCTAAACACTAGCAAAATAGAATGGTGAGCCATGTGTAAATAACGCTAATGCCACTTCACAACAGATGATTCACAAAGCAACTCTAAGGGCTTCACAATGACTCTTTAGCCCCGTCGTAACTTGAAAACCAAACCCAATGCTGTTGAGTCTATTCCGACTCACAGCAAGCGTGTTTATATAGGGTTTTCAAGATGACGAATCTTACAGGAGCAGACAGGCTCACATTTTTTCCTAGCAGTGGCTTGTAGGCTCGAACCAACCATCTTGTTAGCAGACCAATGCCCACCCCACAGACGAGCTGAGATCGCTTTAGCTTGCGGTTGGATCCCTCTGAGTCTCAAGAGTTCAAGATAGCTGATGTCTATAGATGAGTTTGAGTAAAACTAGTAGATGATATTTTGAGGCAGATCATAAAGGCTTCCTTACAAGAGAAAAAAATTACATCCCCAAATTACGATACCTTCTACTTTCTTCTTTAATCTCTTTTAAAGTCACCCTGTGATTCCTTTGTCTCATGAAACACTTCAAGAATTATTTCATACCTGATTTAGTCATCACACTAGGCAAAGAATCTGTTTGTGGTTATGGTCAGATGCAGCAACGTAAAAGCTTGAAAACTCGAGCTAGAATGACATTCGCCTTAACCTCATTCTTATACTGTATCTACCTACCCTTTGAACCTGACAGTCGCAGAATAGTTGGGGCATGACCAACACACTAGTTTCTCTAGCCTTTATGGTAGCCCTATGTCCTCATTGTTTGTCTCTTCTGGCTCAACGTCCTTGAAGCAACCATTGGGTAAGTTTGAGCCCTTTGACTTTGGCATGGTACTCATTCAAGACTTTCCACTGGCCAACATTTCCCTCTCTTCCTAATTCACTCCTGTGAATCCTGTGACAGAAAATTACCAGGCTCAGGTCTACAGACATGAATGAGTTCTTGGTAAAAATAATCTACAATTCATATTTTCTGACCTGATCCAGGATCCAGGATTAGACGTCTTTAGAAACTCGGCTGGAACTATCTTTGCTGCTGAGTTGACAACACCAGGATAACACTGTGCTTCTGTGGCCAATGCTCTTGTGACCCTGCAAATTAATGGGGGTTTTGAAACCTTGGATCAAGATTACCTGGATTGTAGTTAGGTAGTTTGGAGACTCCAGGCCAAGTATCCTCTGTAGGCACTCCCAACACCTATATGAAGACAAGAAAGGTGGGTGGGGTGACAAGGTAGATGATGTGGGTATAAAATATGTGAAGGACAGACAGGAGAGAATTAAGGAAGAAGTAGGTGCATGTCACATTATACCAGCTAATGTCTACAGGGGCGGGTGGGGGGTTGGGGGCGGGGTTGATGACAGACTGTCAGTATTTTTAACATTGGTAGCATCTTGGTCAAAACAAGTGCATTCTTATGATCTTAAGCTCATGTCTTCACTAACTCACTTTTGACTTTGAAGCAGATCCTACAGACATCCTTAAAGTCCTATCCATGCCACTAAACATTCATTCCACAACTGTCATGCACCAGGATTCTGTGTTGGGCACTGGGGATCAAAGATGTCTGAGAGAAGATCCTTCTGCCTCTTGCCAAGTGGTCACATGCACATTGGCAGGGGACCCTGGACAGCCTCGGCACAGGGAGCCAGCTGCTCCCTGATGTGCTCAAGTTAAAAATGATTCAAATGCCTGACCTTTAAGTGGTGGAATGCGGAGTAAAAAAATGACCCAGCCTTTCTACCGAACTAAACTCATCTGCTTATTTTCTCGGTGGCTCAGAAGTTTGGACCACGTGGTTGGATCCATGGCAATTAGACTGTGATGCCAACACTATCACAAGAAAGCCAACTAGCCTAGGGATTGGTGTTACCAAATTGGAAATCTAGGTGTGTGCTTTTTTGAATTAAGATGCTGTGAGAGAAGTCTTTTGGAGTACAGAGCTGAGGGGTGTGAGAATCAGATTTTAGATTATGCTCTTCTAGAAGTTCTCTTGTAGGCACAATCTCACCATTCTGTGAAGTATATTATCTGATCATCGTAAAACCCAGGGACCAAACTAAACTCCAGTTGTTTCCTATTCCCAATAACCGGACAAGGCAGAGTCGAATTGCTCCATGGGGTTTTGAAGGTTGTAAATATACACACACCCCTGTTTTATTGGCAAACACTTGACATATCATATAACTGAAGAGTTCAATCATTCAAACATATCAAAGGGGAAGGGTACAATCACCATCACCTCCCCCCTAGAGCCTTCCTGTCCCCAGGGCTGATTCGCCCCCAAAGGGAGCTGTGCAATGGAGATCAGTTCCAGTGCACCCTCCCCCCTCCACCTTCATGACTGACTCCCCAATTTACAGAAGCAAGCATACTTCCTGGTTCTCCTCTGGAGTGGTTGTTGGGCTTAAACGGCCCATCTTCCGGTTAGCAACCCAATACTATATCCACCACACCACCGTGGCTTCTTTTATAGACCATAGCTAGTCATATATGGCAGCCAAAGTAATAATATTTTTGTCCTAGCAAAATATTAGCAAAAATACATATATGTGAGACAGCAACACCCTTCCCTACACCACTAAAGTATAGCGCTTCTAAAATCATCTGTTGTGGAGGAAGTCTAGTGACTCTGCTTGTGAAAGTGAGGGGAGGTCAAAAAGTTCAAGGAAAAATTCCATTATCTTCCTAGTCCATGGCCCATAAACTATTTGAGGCTCCCTTGTAGAGGCCAGATCAGTGTTCTGGAGGGAGCCCCCTACTGACCGAATATCACGCACGCAGGGTCCGGAATCTGTGTTGACCGGACTGTGTCTGAGAGCTATCCTGCCGGGAATCCAGTCAGCTGGCCCCAACACAAAAGACACTGCCTGAAGTGCTCTTTCCCTGTTGGATTTTTAAGAAATCATGCCACCCAGAAAATCCCCCGCCTTTGATCCCTTTCTGAAACAAATGGAAAAGCTGCTGAGAGGATGATAGGCTTTTCCTCTTAGTCACCCTGATCCTAAGAGCCCATCTTGAAAAACCAACTGGACTACTTCTTCTTTTATAGGCCAGGAGCTGGTTCTTCTCCTCTCACCCCACTTGATGTCCTGGCCCAGGTGCCCATGTGAACAAGTGCAGGTGAGTCACATGTGCCTGTAGGTCTTGTGTTGGCTGGAAAGCCTAATGAAGAGAAGCCAAAGCCCCTGGGAGAAAGCATGAAAGGAGGCACCTGAATATAACACCTGCATCTCCTCTACGGGGAGAGGTACCAGAGTTGGCTCTTACTTGGCGCTACAGTTCACCAAGCCCAAATAATTTTAGAAGCCTTTTTTTTAACCTTCAAACTTAGATTTTTTAAAGTTAAACAAGAATGGAAATACATTTTGTGGAGTGTATATTCAATTTCTGTTGGATGTTATTGAGTTATTTTACGCTTAAGAAAAGTGCTGGATCTTGATTTCACTCTCTGGGAAATGAAACACCCAAAGAATGCTTCTCTGAAGTCTCTTAAAAGGCGATTAGTGGGCTGAGTCCCAGTGGTGTAAGTGGTTGAATGCGAGACTGCGGCCCGCCGGCTTGGCGGTTCAAATCCAGCGGCGGCTCAGTAGCAGTGCTGGGTAGCACCCATGACCACCAGAGGGCAGTGATGCCCCTCTCCCCCCCAAAAAAAGGCAATTAGTGAGGCTTTAACTACCAGGAGCTGTAGGGGTGGGTTTTCTGTCTTTTTGGAATGGAAACTAAAGGCATTTTGATAAATGGATTTAGAGTCTACATGGTTTATTTCATTTTGATTTTACAACAAAATCCAGAATAATTTGTACAAACAACTCCTGGAGAGATTGAGATTTTAAAAGTTTTGTTAGTTAATCATCAAAGCTTCAAATGTAAACACAAAAATGTACACATTTCAGGAAGATGGTAAAGATTGGGATTTTTCCTTATCTCTTCATTTCTAAGAGTGATGTCTTGGGACAAATGTAGAGGAGAACTGTGGGGAGAGGTGGGGAGATTTAGAATGCACCCATGACCTTCAACAAAGCAATTCATACATCAAATATCACCTCGAAACCAAACCCACTGGCATCAAGTTCTTTCTGACTCATAGCCACTCAAGGAAGGGTTTCTGAAACCATAAATATGTACCAACAGCCTCATCATTCATTCAAGGAGTGACTGATGGGTTTGAACTGCCAACCTGAAGATTAGCACCTCTGGAGATAATTCACAGTGTCTCCAGGCTTCTTTCAAATATCACAAAGCCCCCAAAGAGCTCTTCTAACTTTCTCTTTACTTATGTAAGATGTTTGGTGAACAAATAATTTTATAAGCTGGACTAAAGGATGCAGAAGGAAGCATCAAGTTTGGAGGAGAGCTTATTAACAGGCTGCAGTATGCAGATGACATACCCTACTGAAAGCGAGGATGAAGCACTTGTTGATGGAGATCAAAGAGTGAAGTCTTCAGTATGGGTAGCAACTCAGAGTAAAGAAAGCCCAAATCCTCTCAAGTGGACCAAGAGTAACGACATGACAATGGAGAAAAGACTGACATTGTAAAGGATTTCAATTTCTCAGGTCCATAACCAATGCTCATGGAAGTAGCAATCCATAAATCCAACAACACACTGTCTTAGGCAAGTCTGCTGTGCTTGGGAACATAAACGGACACAGACACACAAACTCACTGCTGTTGAGCTGATTCTAATTCATAGCAAGTCTATCGGACAGGCTAGAACTGCCCCTTTGGGTTTCTGGGACTTTGAATCTTCACAGGGTAGACAGCCTCATTTCTTTCCTGTATGGTGGCTGGTAGGTTTGAACTCCATTCCCCTGCAATTAGCAGCTGAGTATATAAGGTGCTCCTGACCCCAGCCGTGGTATGTTCAACCTCCTAGGCATGTGAAAGTTGGACATTGAATCAGGAAGACCGAAGAAGAACGAAAGGAATTGACACTGTGGCTGTGACCACGAACTGAAACATAACATTTGGAAGGATGTTACAGCACCAGGCCGTGTTTCATACAGGATTGTGGTGAGTCCGTACCAAATACCAGCACTCTCTTTACAAAGACCATGTGTGTCAAACACAAATTGAGGGGCTAGGAGCAATACATTCCGTTTTCAAACCTCCAGATGTCGTGGTATCAACGACAGCACAGAACCTGAATGCGGTGACTTTCTCACTTTGTTCTCAGAACTTGGAACGATAGAGGGGACAACAAGACTCTGGTCTCCACCTGCTTGGACAGGACCAGGAGGAAGATGAAATTTAATTAATTTGACCTCCTGGTGCCCTTAATGTATATAAACCAAACCAAAACAAACCCACTGCCATTGAACACATGAATCCTCTAAGACACAGTACACCAGCACCTTAGTGTTTCCGAGACTGTACATTTTACAGAATCAGATATCCTCATGTTTCTGCCAGGGAGAGATGGGTGGGTTTGAACTGCCAAAGCAATGCATAACCCACTATGTCACCAAGTCTCTGAATAAACTATATCGCTTGAGGGGAAACATGAAAATTTAAAAAAAGAACTCTCCACATGAAGTACAGTTTCAAAGTCAACAATGAGTTAGGTAAATGATAAACTTCAGAAGTAACTGATCGGAAGTAGAATGAATGAACAGAAAAGACTCGTGATCACAAATGGCAGGAATGACACTCTTCTCTTTAAACTTTGTCCAAAGAAGCCCCAATCTCATGGAGCCTGAGAATTAAATATCATTCCAGACCCTGAGGCTGGCAATATGATTTATTCCACTTTGCTTCTCAAGTTAGGGCTGGATTTGAAACGTGTGTTCCCTGACTCCAGGCCAGTGTTACTTCTAATATGTTTATTTGTGTAAAATTTGTAATGAGCTGTCATAAATGTCAAAACAAAGTCCCTTTGATTGACTGCAGTGTGATAAGATAGTGGTAGAAATGAACAGGGCTTCCTGGGCAGGGCCTGTTGGGCTGATTTGTTAAGACATGTTTGTTTTTGCTGCCTCACTCATTCTTTGGTATTGTATGTCCAGATTCAAGTCCAAATCTGTTCATTGGCTGAAGTATCTAAAATATCCTTCAAATGGCCAGTGTGAGTCAGGAAGGCCAGTTCTGGAAACTTGAACTTTCCCATCAGAGCCTGGGAAACATCTAGCCTCTTCTTTCTGTTCTAAGTGCTGTGCTAAAATGCAAAGAACCATAAAAGATTCCTATTTAAGGCGTCCTTATTTTAAAATGGTGATGCCAGATAAAAATAATCTATGAACAACTTTGCAAATATACTGATAACAAAACCAAAACAAACCCACTGCCATTGAACACATGCCAACATTCGTACTTGAGAAACTTCAACAGCTGCCTATTGAGTAGATTTGCACTCATGGCTGCGTGGTGTGTGTCAGAGAAGAACGGTGTATCAAAGTGGCAAATGGGAGAACTTACCACAGGAGGGCCAGAAAATAACGATAATAATTGTGGCAGTCCTATACTCTGGTGTCAATTTGATGAAGAGTGTAGGGTGGAGTCTAGCCTGTCAATCTGGAGATAGCCAATGAGACCTCTGTGTGGGCATGACTTTCTCCTAAGAATTCTGGGAAATCTCGCACGCAGTATTTTTTCCTCTTGGAGATGCTCTACAGTCAAGACACAAGACTCAGTCCTTGGGAGTCATTGCAGCTGACAAGAGAGAAGTTTGGCTCTCTGTGAGACATCTCAGAGGAGAAGCCACATGGGCTTACCCACATGGGCAACCAGACCTCTGAAGCTGGAAAAGCCACATAGAGACTCCTGTCGGTGCTGAGATGCTTGAGAAGCTTCAGGGAGGCCCTGCTAGTGCTGAGATGCTTCTACCACCATGGATATGCAAGACTCTGCACCCACTGGCCTGTGATTGTCCTGGTGTCATTGCACGTGCTTCGTGAGTCTGAAGAGGACTTGTGGATTGGTGTCGGACATATGGGCTAATATCAGAATTATGGACTGGGAATGGACAGGGCTGGGATGCTTTCTCAATGACTCATTCCGCTTGTATAAAAACCTCTCATATATATATACATATATATGTGCGTGTGTGTGTGTGTGTGTGTGAATTTGTTTTTCTAGTCTACTCAGATTAACACATCAATATAGAGAGTGGGGACCTTGGGTTGAGGTGGTTTTATAGGCTGCCACATGCCCATGGAGGGTCCCCTGACCACGTATCCCCAACTGTGTACACTTGTGGCAAACACCAGCCACACCAAACGTATGGTTCAATGTCACAAACAGAGGGACCATGTCATTCACCTCCAAGGCACCTTGGTTCAAAGTTTGAAAGGCAAATAGTCTGTTTCATATTGAGGGGGGATTCTTCTCTTACCTCCCAGATCTTCTCCAGCTGCTCAAGGATGTTGGAAACCCCAGGAAACAAAGGCTGACCCTGGAACATTTCAATAAAGAAGCAGCCAGCTCCCCTGGCAGAGGAATTGAGAGTAAGCCCAATGCTTTCAAGGAAACCGTACACATGAAATAAAACTATTAGTAGCTCTCCTCTCAAGAAATATTTTGGGGACAGTTATATAGGGCTACATGCTATTAAAAGTCTTCAGCAAAAAAAAAAATCCCTCAGTCTGAGTCTAGATAACAAACATGTTAGTTCATCCAAGCTGGTGAGTTATCTCTTTTATGAGAAGGGCAGAAAATACTAAAACCCCACGTCTAATACCTCACACATTGACTCTAACAAGTTTATCTACCGATTCTGAGACACACCATTATTCCATGTACCATTAGAATAAAACAAAAGACAAAATAAAATAAACTTCTGCAAATGAAAGTCAACATGGCAACTAGAATGTTTATTTTACACCTATCTAGATGGTTGTTAGAAATTTAATTAGCCATCAATATTTTTATCATGTGGCATACAACTTTCTAAGCAAAAAAGAAACCGTATGTGAAATAAGTTGGTTTAGGTCTTCCTGAAACCTTTTTGACATTCAGCATTCAACTCAGACCTTTGAGTCTGTGTTTGCCGTTGGTCTCATCCACAGTAGGAAGGGTCTGATGGTGCCGCGTTTCGTCGAAGGACCCGTGGAAGATTAAGAGCCACTGGTGCGGGTCTCCTAAAGAGGCTTCGTGATCACGTTGGGGTAGCCTATTTTTAACTCCTGCCTAAAGAATTCTGCTAAACATGTCTGACTTCTCTCCCCACACCCGGTTGGTTCTTAGTGTTAAAAAATACATAAAGCTATAAACCCTGCCTCGGCGGTAGGACTTTCATCCAGTTCACTGACAGCCCAATCCACAGGTTCAGGTGGGAGGACCTTGGACGTTCACGCATGCGTGGTGGCAGCTACCACAACTGAAGTCTGGCGGACTGTTATTATAAGACGCGATGGGTTTTCGGAAGTACCCAGACTTTAAAGAAAATGTGCATCTTAAAACTGCTGAAGTGGAATAAAGGAAATCTTCTTTCGTATGTGGTCAAACCAGAGAATACTTTCTAAGAGATAGTAAGGGGCAAAGTTAATTGCGTTACTAATTGAAATTTTTATTATTCTTTATAGTGGTAAAATGGCTCAGGTTATCTATTAATGACAGAGATGATCCCTTTAATTCAATACTTTGCATTTAAAAAATCTTACGAGTTCTTTTAACCACAACATAACAATTTAAGTTTCCCTTAAATTCTTTTCCTTTTTTAATGGCTGTATCTATATGTGCCCCCCACTTGTTCAGTATTCTCCCATTTCTTTGTGCTTGTTTAGTTTTTAAACATTTAAGTATATCTCTCTTTTTTGATGTTTTATGTTTCAAAAGCCTTTAACATGTTAAACTTGAGGGATCTTTGAGAAGTGTCTTTATAGAGTGTCTTTCCTTTATGATTGTCTCTCCTTTCAGGTTGAAAAAAAAATTTAATGCTTATTTACTTTTGGGAATTTACTTTTGCAAATGCATTTCTTCATTTGGAAAATAGGAGCCAAAGGCCGTTTGTCCGAACTATGCCACCAGTGCACTTTGTATAATCAAAGTGTAATAAAATATTCCACTCCTCGGTTTGTATAAGTCATTGAGAACAGGGGGAAAAAAAAGTTTCTCCATTTTTGTGTGGCATAGCAAAGAAGGTATTTAAGTGAGATATTTTACTATGAATCATATCATTACACAATTATTATTAACAAGTTCATTGAAAAGATGACCTCTAGCATTATGTATATGCATTCATTACATACGATGAATTTTGAACTTTTTCCATTTGACTACAGACATATGGTACTTAGTTTTCTTTCCTGACAACAAATTTAAAAATAATTTTACACTGTGTGTGGTTTGGAGATATAATATATATTTTTTAAAAGATTGAAATTTGTAGGTTGTCATGCAAAAATAGATAAAACTATTTTCATATTTTCAAATGTTCCAACATTTGGTTGGCACTTAAAATAATTAGTGGACTTATTCTTAGAATTTTCTAAGAGAAGGCACCAGACTTGGTTTTGTCAGGCATTATTTTCCTTCCTCAAACAACAGGATATTCCCAGTTTTTAGAAAGCCAATTCTCGGGCTGAGCCCCAGTGGCATGGTGGTGGTGCGTGGGACTGCGGCCCACTGGGTTGGAGGTTCAATTCCAGCAGTGGGGCTCCTCTTACCACCAGAGAACAATGATGCCCCCCCAAAAAAAGAAAGCCAATTCTCTCTACAGACTCTTGAAGTGCCAGAGACATTTTGATGTATGAGACAAGACATAGTGAGACAGATATAACTGAGGGGTCTAGGAAGCATAGTTTGAGGTGAATTTTTAGTGTTATTTTCATTTTAAAAACTTTTCATTAACTTGGGTTTAAATAAGCAGGTTCTTTTTGTTTCCTTCCTTTCAAACGAAGCCCTGGTGGTGGTGTGTGTTAAGCACTGGGTGCTTACCACCAGGCCTCCCAGCTGCCACTCCAGGAGATAGAGTTGAGGCGTTCTGCTTCTGTGGAGACTTGGAGCCTCTGAAACCCCAAGGCGCCGTTTAACTCCGCCCTACAGTTTTGCTCTGAGTGGGAACCCACTCGATGGCAGTGGGCTGAGTCCTTACAACAACAACCAGGACGCTGGAGCCGGGAACACGGGGAATCCAGGAGAGAGGATCCCTTCAGGACCAGTGGTAAGAATGGTGAGGCTGGGAAGGTGGAGGGGAGGTGGAGCAGAAGGAGCAACCGATTACAGGGATCTACATATCACCTCCTCCCTGGGGGACAGACAACAGGGAAGTGGGTGAAGAGACACATCGGACAGTGTATAATATGACAAAATAATGACAGTGTGTAAACTATTAAGGGTTCATGAGATGGGGGAGTGGGGAGGGAGGGGAAATAGGAGGAGCTGACACCAAGGGCCTAAGTGGAAGGAGAACGATGATGACAGCACATGCACAAAGGTGGTCTGCATGCAATTGACGTATGTATTGATCGTGATAAGAGTTGTACCAGCCCCCAATATAATGATTTCAAAAACAACAACAACAAGACAACAACTATAAAAGGTGTAATTTTGATAAGCTATGGAGGGAAATAAGAGTCATGGAACACAGTCTCGGGGTTACAAACCATCGTGGTTGCTATCCGTAGTCAACTAAAAGGTAGACTAAGAAAACCAAGTTAGCTAAAACCCCAACATTATCTCCCTTTACCACGCCCCATGATTTGTCACTAGACATTTGAAAGGCCTCAACCCATTCCATTTTGAGTGTTTGTCGGTGTGTAAAACATACAAGTAATTTTATTGAGAGAGATTATAAAATAGAAATGAAAGATTATGGATTTTGAAGACTTGAATCCACTCATCCCCAAATACCTTCCAGAAATGCCAAGCGCTCACAGCCCATGAGCTTAATCACCAAATCCATAGACTGTTGAACTTGTTGTGCAGTACTGTCTACTCTCCTGCCCCTCCACCCCACTCCTAATGCTTTAAAAAATCTTGAAGAAGCTTTTTGCCTATTCCTGGAGACTTTTCATGCCGGTCCCTTTGTCACACAATTTCTTAGCCTTTTAACTCTTCCACCCTTAGGGCTGTATACAAAGTTATTTAAAACATGCAAGAGGCCTGAGGCCCAGTGGCATAAGTGGTTGAGTGTGGGACTGTGGTCTGCGGGCTTGGTGGTTCAAATCCAGCGGTGGCTCTCAGGAGCAGCGCTGGGTAGTGCTCACAACCACCAGAGGGCAGTGATGCACCCCCCAAAATAAATAAATAAATAAATAAACAAACAATAAAACATGCAAGAGAAAACCAGAAATCCAGGCCATTGAGCAAATACCACAAATTTAAAGGTATTTGTGTTATGGAAATGAATGCGAACAGGAAATCTTTTGAGTTTTTCTTTTTAATTTTCACTTAGGGGTAGGGTAAACCTAGTGACTAAGGCTACATTATATACATCTATATGCATGGCTGTACATGTGTGTAAACATTAGTGATTAGCACTCTCAACATGTAAAACACTTGCAGGCATTCAATTACATTTCAGCACACAGTGTTCATAGGTAAGTACACTGTTCACCTTAAGTTAGAAAGATGGAAGGTGCTTTGTGGGTGTAAACATTGCTCTTTAAAAACTATACAACCCATCTTCTTGTGTTTAAAATGTGCTTTTCTGAACTATTTTCATTTCTCTGTTTTTCTTTGCTTCTTAAGTTTTCTACAAGCCGTGGGACCATCATCCAGCATGGCCACCCAGGCTAGCCTTAAGAAAATGTTTTAAATATTCTGAACATTCAGGCTGAGATAGGAAACCAGCTCCCGTTTCCTTTCATTCCTCTGTTTTGTTCTTAAATCTTCATTCCTGTGGCTCTTCTTACCCTACATAGCTTTAGGCTTCTCTGAAGATTTCTGCTCTGTGGAGGTACCTTTGGGCAGCCCATGTAGATTAAGGGGAACTTCACACACTGGGGAAAAAGAGAACTGGGCATCAAACGGTGAATTCTTCCAGAAGGGAGAGATGCGCTGGGTCATTTTAGTGCTCCAACTCTGGTTCTTCAGTCAACTCACAGGAAGCAGCTTATATGTTTTCTGTTTGGGCTTCCCCCCCCCCCCCCCCCCCCCAACTCTTTCTCTATTCTGAGCATTAACAAATTCTTCCTAAGAGAGAAAAGGATTCTTCAAATTCTTTAGGTAGCCCCTGGGGAAATAAACCATCTCAGGAGTCTTAGATTTTTTTTTCCCTCAGAGGTGCAAAGAGCATATAAAAATTGCTACAAGGAGAAATAAATCTGTATTTCGTTTTTCTCCACTGAAATTAATTCAGAATGACACAGTGTGCAATACATGGCAGTGAGGGAGTATTTGAAATTGCTTTTCCAAGGGTTACTCTTTATATTTGGAAGTTGGCAGTAAGAAATCTGGTGACAAATTTCTTAAACTGGAACAATTTTCACAGGTCTAAAAACCAACAGTTCTGGATAGAGAGCCTTATGTACCCAAATACATTTTTTTTTTTTTTTTTAGTAAAACCCATTGTAACCATCCTAAAGCATGGACTTTTTCTCACGAAGGCCCCTTAGGGAATCTTTAAGATCTGAAAAGAAAGTGGTAATCGAGAAGAAAAGAGGACAGATTATTAGAGAATGCTAGTCTTAAGTACTGGGAATAACCAGTTCATCCTACTTAAGTTTTTCATGATCTGTTCATTTGCGTGGTCCCTCGGCTCCAGTCTCGGCCACCCCCATCTGCTGTCCCTACTTGCCCCAAGTGCTCATTGGAGATGTGAGGCTCTTGCATTCTAAGATGTAATTGATTTCTTTAAGACAAAGACTCATGCTTACCCCTGCCATCTGCCTCCTGCCAAAGCATTCCATTTGGACCCTATGGGGCTGCATTACCTAGCAAAACAGGGGTATTTCCCCCTTTCCTCCTCTGTCACTTGGAAATCCCTTCTACTAACCTCCCTTGCCATCACTCTGAGCACAACAACAACAACAACAACAACAAACAAAGCCTAAAAGCTAACCATTCCTTTGAGAGTGACTACAGAGAGTCCCTGGACACTGAGGGTTGTTTCGTTCCTACATTACTCTTTTTTATTTTTATTTTATTTTATTTTATTTTTTTAGGCATCACTGCCCTGGTGGTGGGAGTAGGAGGCCCAGCCTTTGCTCCTGGGAGCTGGAATTGAACCTCTATCCCAGTGGGCCGCAGTTCTGCGCACAACCACTACGCCACCGGGGCTCAGACCCCTACATTACTCTTTAAAAGGGACCAGGTCAATGACAAGAATGGAATGAATAAGAGGGGTGAGTCACAGTCCTCTTAGTGTACCATTTGAATTTGTATTTTGTTCAAGATCAAGTTCATGAAGCATTCATCTGTGGAACAAATGGTTTCTGTATAGTTCAGCAATAACTATCATATTTAACGGTAAGTCAAAAGCTATTTTTACTAGATTTCCAGTTCTTACACACACACACACACACACACACACAC
>PVJH01032618.1:0-22468 GCA_004026705.1 Nesogale talazaci | reverse complement strand
AGTCACAAACAGGAAATATAGGATAGATGATCCTTTCAGGACCAGAGGTGAAAGTGTTGCTACTGGGAGTGTGGAGGGAAGGTGGGGTAGAAAGGGGGAACCAATTATAAGGGTCTACATAAAAGGGATATGGCAGAGCTCGTCAGATTTCTGTTTCTGGAAATAGATCCTAGGGAAAACAGTACAATTTATAAGAGAGCAGAGAGACTAAATATTCCAGGATTTATTTGTTTTTATTCTCTTATAGAAAAATAAATTCACACAGAGAGAGAGAGAGAGAATTGAGACAGAATCAGTTAAAGTTCCCAGCACATTGATCTGCACAAGACCACACGCATCACCTCCCACTCAGCAGAGCTGTTCCTTGGCCCAGTTCCCCAGAGAAGTGTTCCCTATCCCCCAAATGTTCAGAGACTGCTGTTGTTGCGACCCATGGAGTGGATCCCACCTCCTAACAACGCAGGAGGAACTGCCCCAGAGCTCTCCTTGGTTGTGATATCTTTCGGTCTTTTCATCTGGTGGGGCCACTGGAAGGCTCTTAGCAACTCCGAACTTGAACACTGCCTCGCCAGGCTCTTGCTCACAGACAAGCAGAGATGAAAGACACATGTAAAGAAACGTGGAGGGAGAAAGGAGAGAAAGGGGGAACCAATCCCAATACTCAAAGCATAACACTGCCCCCGCCCCACCCTGAGGGGCACGAACAACAGAAAAGTGACTGAAGGGAGACAGTGGACAGTGTACGATATGAAAATAATAATCATTTATCATATAGCAAGGGACCACGAAGGTATGGGGGGGGCAAAAAAAGAGCTGATACCAAGGGTTCATGTATAAAGAAAATATTCTGAAAATGATGATGGCAGCATATGTACAACTGTGCTTGATACAATTGATGTATGGATTGTTATAAGAGCCACCCAATAAAATGACTTATTTTTAAAAAGAAAATGAGCAAATCTAAAAGCAAAAGAGAGAGAGCGAGAATAAATGTTATCCTTGAATTATAAAGAAAGAAAGATACGGGTGTATGTAGTCCACACTCATGTAGTATCTGAGTTCCATGTCTGACCAGTGGCCCAGACGGGCTTCTACCACTTGTCAATCACCAGAGGCCCCTAGGTTGCTATGGTGCTGTGAACATTTCATTGGAGCCTCCAGGACAGTAGTCCTAACGATCATTTTCCAAAAGCCGGCCGGTCAGATCTGCCACCTAGCATGTTTGGACATAGGATGGCCATGGCATTTCCTTCCCTTGTGCCTGGGCTTACCAGGAGCCAGGGACAGCCAGCAACAATCATAATTCACTATTGATCAAAATGCTGTCAACCTTGCATCTGCAGGCCTTTGATTGTCCTGACATCATTGCATGTGCTTTGTGATTCTGAAGAGGACTTATGAATTGGTATCAGACATATGGGCTAATATAGGACTTACGGACTTGGACTGGACTGGGTTGGGATGCTTTCTCAATGTTCCATTCCTCTTGTATATAAACCTCTCCCATATATATACATGGATGTGTTTATAAATCTGTTTTTCTAGTCTACCCGGGCTAACACAGTATGCACAAAAGTTAAATGTACTGGCCCAAGGTACTGGCCTCACATGCCCGACTCCTGTCTCAGAGATGCATGGACTAAGGCCTGCTGACAAGGTACTTATCCCTACTCGTTACTGGTCCGCCATAATAACTCTAGCTCTGGCCAGTACGTAAATGCTTTTCATCATCATAAAATAAGCAAATCTAGACATCACCGAGATATGAGGGATAGCCCTTTCATGATTTATTATGATTAGGACTTAATCCGTGGCAGAGCCTCGGCCTTTCCCTGGCCTTAAACAACCTCTGCCGTGTTGTGCACTGGGGCGCCATTCCAAGTTCGCATCCAGTTTCTCAGGTGAGAGGACAAAACCTGGGTCGACCCGGCTAGACTCCCCTCAAGGAAGGTTTCCCATCATCTGCACCATCGACAGGCCCTGCTCCTGGGGTTTGCAACCCAGTCTTTTCTTCAGCGTGAAAGAGGAGCTGTCTGTATCGCACCAATTACCATCACAAGAAGGCAAAGTATAGAGGTAGGAGGTGGTCTTCAGGGAAACAGACTGTCCCTATGGAGACTGAGGTAGGAGCCCTGTACCTGAAAACGGATTGTTGGGAGAGAAAGTTAAAACCGACCAGCATTTTGGTAACACTTGGATATTTGTAAACAAGGCAAACAATACGGTCCGACTTCCCGATATAAAGAGCTGCCTGCGCCGAGTCCACAGTGTGGGCTCCTGAAATGAATACATTTCCACATTCTTAGACACATTATCGCATCTACGCTTCACATTCAACCCCTGGGTGAAAAGAATGATGCTGGCTCTTATTTACTTATTTTTTACATTCTTCAGGAACAATCAACTCGACTACAGAATAACATAGGTATCCCTTTAGCGACAAGACTTGGTGCCCATTGCAAGCCAAGTTCCATAGAAACCTGTCCAAACTAAAATCTGAAGCAAATAGAGGGCCGGAGCAACTTGTTCCTTTTATCTGGAAATCAAAGAGATGTTCGAAACCCACTAGCAGCACTGTGAGGCTTTTTCTGAACAGTTAGCTGCTGTTTGCCCATTCATCCCACGATTTTGTTTTGGGGAAGAAACCCTGGGATTTGGAAATCCCCTTGTGTGGTCCCCAGATGACATCTATGGCACTCAGCTCAGCTTGGATAAGTTGCCATTGCCACTAACTAACCTGCCCCTCCCTTCCACGGCCTCCAGCCCTGTCCTCAAACCACCGATTCCTAATACTTGGTGATGCCCCAACTATAGCCCACGCTAAAGGGATTGACAGCCCACACTAAATGATGGGTTGTACTCATTGGTGGCCTCTCCACGGGAGAAAGAAGGGGCTTTCTACTCCCTTCAAGGGGTACAATCTCAGAAATCCAGAGACAGCTCTACCCTGTCTTATTAAGGTCACTATAAGTTGGTGTGAACTCAAGGGCAATGAAAGAGTTTTCATGATTTCTATTAAACACCTGACTCGCAGTGACCCCAGGGTGTGTGGGAGTGGTCATCCTGTGAGCCAGGGGAGCTCAGGGTCTGCTGGCCAGATGATCACAACCATGGAATAGCCAGCACACCAGGAGACACGAAGATGACAAAAGACAAACGAGTCCCAGTCAAGTCCAGGATAACTGTAGACTGCACCAGAGGGTGCCTGCTCCCCTCTGTCGGTCTCAGTCTGTCCGTCTGTTTCCTCTTCCCATTTTCAGGTGATGGGGAAAGTGCCAACCATTTCCATTAACAAGACAGAAGGGTGCCATATATACCTCAGTGAAGACGCCCTGGACTGTGAGATTGTGAGCGCCACGTCCTCAGAAATGAACATCCTGATCCCTCAGGATGGGGACTATGTGAGTATGTCAGAAAGGTGGCCACAGATTATTCTGCAGCCTCCCTTACATCGGTGTCCTCCAAGATGAACAATCAACAACCAGGCCCTGATAGGGCAGGGCGGGAATTCTGAGAACTGCCTTTCAGTTCCTCTTCTGTTGGCTGCTTGATTGATTCCACTGAGTCCTAAATCTGTGACTCACAAAGACATTTGCTAACGAATCCCATAAGAGGTTAGCTTTTATCCACAAGGAGGAATCCATGCGTCTGCATTCACGGTATTTGGGACTCAATCATTCCCTTCACTGTGCTGCTCATCTTAGTGGTATAGTGGTAGGAGTTGGGCTGCTTAACCACAAAGTCAACAGTTCAAAACCCCCAGTCACTCTGCTAGAGGAAGACAGGCCTTTCTACTCCAATAAGGAGTTAATCTTGGTAACCCACAGGGTTGCCCTATGAGTCAGAACTCAGAAAGGTAGTGAGGTTGGTGTTAGTTTGGGGTGCAGCTTGTCGGGGAGTCCTAATAGTGCAGTGATTAAGCATTCTCCTACTAATTGAAAAGTTAGGGCCCTCCAGGACAAAGACTTGGTGATCAGATTCCACAAAGCTTACGGCCTTGAAAGCCTGTGGGTTTCCCATGTGTTGGAAGCAAGCCAATGGCATTTGTAGGCCCACCTGGCTTCACAAGAAAGCCTCCGTTATTGAAATAGTTTTGTTCTTCTTCCAGAGAGAATTTCCGGTTCCTGAACAGTTCAAGACGGCATGGGATGGGTCCAAGTTGGTCACAGAACCTGCAGAAATTATGGGCTAACCTCCAGAGAGACAGATTCCCCCAATTCCTTGAACCTTCCCTGTCCAAAAACAAAAACAAGCAGTGTTAATGACTCAGACATTGCAGTGACCCCTACTGTCCTGTGCTGTAGACAGCAGGTTCTGGCCACTGCTCTCTGCATGTTAAAGCACTGAATGTCTGTCTCTTCATGATTTGCTTTTGTGTGTGATTTCAGTTCCACATGACTGGTGACCACTGCAGATTTAAAGGGGAAAAAGCAATTTGTTCTCATATGACTAACTCAATGATTGATAGGTAAACATGCTGCGTGAGTCACTGTAACTCTTACATTTAATTCCTAGTTGAAAAATGAAATATCCGAGAGTCTGAGATGGACATGGTTTACCTTTTCGATTCATCTAAGGACATCATGCACCCCGACAGATGTACAACTTTGTTCTGTTTTGACTGCAGCCTCCCCCTCATTGGCATGAATGCTTCATAACTGGGGATGCACACACCAGTCAACCTTGAAAAAAGTAAGACAAAAATAAGAAAAGCCCATCTAAGAGGCCAAATTGATTTGCTGAGCCTTGGAAGACAATATTCCTTACATTTCCTTAAAACCAAAAAAGTCAGTATTGATCATCCATATGAATTTGTTTTCTTGGCTCCCAACTCACTTGGAAAACTCTTTTTTCCCCCAATGATTTTATTGGGGGCTCTTACAGCTCTTATAACATTCAATACATCATTTGTATCAAGCATATTTGACACATGTTGCCATATTCATTTCCAAATATTTTCTACTTGAGCCCTTGGTATAAGTTCTTCTTTTCCCCACTTTTTTAAATGAATCATTTTATTAAGGGCTCATACAACTCCCATCATGATCTACACACACATCAATTGTATGCAAGCCACATTTGCACACTTGTTGTCATCACCACTCTCAAAACATCCTCCCTCCACTTAGGCCCCAATACCCGCTCCCCATATTTCCCTTCCTTCCTCCCTCCTCCCTCCCCCTCGCCCAGAAAACTCTTACACATAAAAGATTTTTATGCCAAAATGTTGATAGGCTCAAGCTCGTTTGTTCTCAAACCTGGAGCCTACTGACGATGTCTTCAAGGTGGCACTTGCCAGGCGCGCTAGACAGTCTCAGAAAGGGGATATGAAAAGGACACAGAGGCATCACATCTTCTAAAACCTAAAGGGCTGTTGGTTGGTTTGGCTTGCTAGTCCTACTTTGTAGTCCAGTACATGCTTTTTAGCATAAAAGTTTATTATGAGACTCACTCATGTATTTGTCGCCTAAAATAGGGCTGAAAACTCAGCAACTCCTGGGATTCCCATGTAATGAGTTCTAGTATCATGCTTGCGACCCCAACCCCATCAAGTATGTTGTGCCTATGACAGCCTTTGGAAGATACCACCTCTGTTTCTTTTTAAAATATCTTCTATATCCCTACAGCATTCAAAGTACTCATGCTCCTGTACCAGGGTTTTGCTATCAAAATTTTGTCTGTGTGAATACTGTGGCTTTAGTAAAGATTTTTTCCAGCTTTAAACTTATTCAGAAATAAAATCAAATTCTAATTGTTTAAATACCATGATTAATTCTGGGTGATTAAATGATCCCCACCCCCACTGAAACTTGCCCCTTGCTGCTGTCATATTGCATCAGATAAAAGGAAAACAGCTGCACCCTTCTGGTTGAATTAGAGAAGTCATGCAGAGTTCCGTTCACTTCCAGATGTCTTAGACTAGAGGAATACATCAGATAAAAGCTATGTACAGTTGGAGTGGGTATCCATCAGGACATTGGAGCATGCAGTTTTATAACCACCCTGCTAGACCTTGGTGAATGTGAATGTGAATGTGCCAGCCAACAAATATATCGGGAGTGAAGTGGAGAGAAATATTCTGAGGGACAACAATTTTAAGTGGAAATTAATTTTTTAAAAGACATAAAGGATATACTCATAATATAGTAATAATTTCATAATTCTTAGGATCTGCCACTGGCTTTGAATTTGACATCAGCTATGCAAAATACTTCACCACAGACAGCTCTGCACTTGACTTTCAAGCGAAGGGGGGCAGTGTCTTCCAACAATTCATGGACTAGTTACATTAACACCTGACTTCCACTTTCCATAAACTTACTGATGCTTCCTTGTGCTTGACCAACGCTGTGTGCCCGCCGTAAGCCACCTACTCTCTTTAGCATCAGCTGGTTTCATTGGGGAGTTGGAAGCAGGGGGCTTAGCAATGTTTCAGAAATATTACCATTTTCAAGAATGCAGTTGGCGTTTTGTTAGATGCTATCAAGTCAGTTCCGACCCATAGCGACCCCGTGTATGTCCAAGAGAATGAAACACTGGACCCATGCCTTCCTCACAATGGTTCCTACGCCTGTGCCCATCCTTGCAGCCACAGTGTCCGTCCATCTGAAGGGCCTTCCTCTTTCTCACTTTCCCTCTGCTTTACCAAACATGATGTCCTTCTCCAGAGACCGCTCTCACCTTACATGTCCAGAAGAGAAAAGACACAGACTCACCATCCTTGCCTCTAAGGAACACTCTGGCTGTACTTGTCCAAGAGAGATTTGTCTCTTCTTTTGTCAGTCCCTGGTACCTTCACTCTCCTTCTCCAGGATCACCGTTCAATGCATTGATTCTCTTCTGTCTGCCTTTCTCAATGGCCGCCTTTCACTTGCCTATGAGGTGACTAAGAAGACCATGGATTTATTCAGGCACATCTTAGTTCTCAAAGTAACAACCCTGCTTTCCAACACTCTAAAGAGTTCTTATGCTGCAGATTTACCAGGGCAGTGTGCCCTTTGCAAGAAAATGACATCTGCACCATGCTTTCTCCCTGTACATTGCTGAACCTCACTGCCACATATCATTAAAGAACAATGAGGCATATCCTTGGCAGAATTGCATGTTGGGCACATTCACAGAGGGTCAAAACTAAAAATCTGACATCTCCAAGTGCCAAAAGTCTTCTACAGCTTGGTGGTATTCCAGTGTAAAATGATCGAGATCATTCCAGAGAGAATTCTCCACAGTCTGCAATATCTCTCCTGCACATTGTTGTGGTAAGATGCTGCCTCGTGGTGAACCAGAGGCTTGGGGTAGAACTTGCTCCCTCAGGTTTCCAAGTCTGTTGCCTTCAGAAAGCAGATTGCCTGGCCTGTCTCCTGAGGCGCCTCTGAGTGGATTTGAACCACCAACCTTGTGACTATTAGAGCACTTAACCCTGTATACCACCTAGAGATTCCTTCCTTCGTGTCAATAGTCCCATGAGATAATCTAGTACACAGTCTCCCTTGTACAGCGAAACGTCTTTAAGTGAGTAGGCAATAAAACGCAAACCAAGCTCACTGCCATCGAGTGGATACCATCTCATCACAACATTGTTAGACAGGATAGGACTGTGCCTGTGGGTTTCTGAGACTGTAACCCATTACAGGAGTAGAGAGCCTCGCCTCTCCCCAGTGAAGCAGCTAGTGGTTTTGATGCAGTCTTACAGTTAGCAGTCCAGTTTCAAGACAGGAAAGGCCAGATCCAGGGCCGTCGACAACTTGCCTGAGAAACAGGTGAGGGGCAGAGTGAACACACCATTTTCTCCTAACTACTGGAACTTGGCGTATAAGCACCACAGTTCTGAACCTCTCAAAGGTCTCCAAATCCAGTGGTGTGAGCTCCTTCCCCATCTATTGAGATTCTTGGCCCTGTTCTCTTCCTGTTGATGCTGTGGTGCTAGTCCTGGGGGGCACTCCAAGTGCTCCCTGTCTGATGGCAGAACTGCCGCATGGGGTTGTCTAGGCTGAAGCTTTACCAGCATGGACTGTCAGGTCTGGCTTCTGTGGTGAGGGCGGTGGGTTCAAATCCCTGATGTTTCAGGTATACTGAGTGCTGAGCCCTTGAGCCAGCAGGGTTCCCTTGACTTTGATACCCGGTGCAGTCCTCCAGCTCCTGCCCAATCAACTTTTTGATGCCTCTTCCCATCCTTTCATCTCTCAAGGCTATGGAGGTGATTCCCAAATCCACGTGCCAAACCCAAATCCATCTCCTAAGATTTGTAACTCTAGTGTCCATGGAATACTCTGCTCGCTGCCCCGATTCCACTCAATGTGGCTAAAATCAATGCCCATTTTCCCACACATCCCCACTCTCTTGTGTGCCTTTCCTGTATCTGTCAATGAATGACTGGCAAGTCGAATAAAGCTCAAGGTGACCCCCTGTGTGTCATAGGAAACCTGTTGGACTCTCATTGCCTGACTTTTCAGCAGTAGATTACCAAGTCTTTCTTCCACGGTGCTCCTGGGTAAATTTGAACCTCCAGCCTTTCAATTAGAAGTCAAGTTCCTTAACCCTTTTCACACATACACACATACATACACACCTGGGACTCAGACAGTACATGACCCCATCAAACTTGTCACTGTAGTCAAACCAGCCATTCCTGGTCAAAACACAGCTAGAGAGATTGAGTCGTGAACTCATTTCATTCGGGATATCTTTGTGGCATTATATTGGACAGAGAGTAGGGAGAGTTGGATATGGAGTCTGTGGTCTTTTCCCTTGTCTCCAACATCAAAGCCTTAGGAATCATTGCATATGTTTAATATTCCAAAAATAATGTCCATTAACCGTGTTCACATCAAAAGCATAATTTTAAACAATTGGAACTTTCTGTATGACTTCAGATACAGATGTAATTTTAAGGGCCCTAATTGCTTTCATAAGAAAAACTGGCTTTATAATCTTCCACGGAACTCTCTTGCAAGTATAACCATTTCATTGCTTCTGTGCATGCTGAAGCTGTCTGTGTGCAAAGTACCCCTCTGCCATCGAGGTGATTCGGACTCCTAGCACCCCTATAGCCTAGAACAAGACTTCCCCTTGAGGTTTTCAAGACTGCACATCTTTATGGGAGACAATAGCCTCATCTTTCTCCCATGGAGTGGACCAGTTTGACCCTCTAACATTGTGGTTAGCAGCCCAGTGTTTAACCCACGGAGCCACCAGGACTACTTGGGGAAAGCCAGCCAGCTCCTGTTAGCCAATGACAATGGAGTTAGATTTCTCCCATTGAGTCTTGTTCTTCTCCTGTTTGCTCTGTGACTTCATTTTGTGGACCCAAAGGTCAATAAACCTGCCAGGGGCAGCCATCCCATGAATATAACCATTCTAAAGATTTATCTGGGGTTGAGTCCTGGTGGTGTAGTGGTTGTGTGTGGGACTGCAGCCCACTGGGTTGGCGGTTCAAATCCAGCATCAGTTCTTCAGGAGCAAGGCTGGGCCTCCTACTCCCACCAGAGGGCGGTGATGCAAAAAAAAAAAAAGATTTATCTGAAGAGTGAGAAACCTCCCTGATCTTTCCTGCTGTGTTGAGTATAATCATGCCTTCACATAATGAACGTGAATGGTACACAAACCCCACTGGGTGATGCTGATGACACATGGTCCCTACTAGCCTATCCTGCATGCACCTATTATGACTTCTCTGGATTTAGGCACTTTTCTGCACTGAGAGAGAGAAAAAGAATCAAACTGTCAGCTCCAGGGAAATGAGTGCCTCCTGCAATCAAACATGAAAAAATTCTATGATCTCTTCAGGCTGTTTAAAGATATTGTCTCAGAGCTTTATTAAAAGATGCATGGAGATCCAAAGAGTCTTTCTCGCTGTTGGCAAGTGATTTCCAATTCACAGCAACCCTGTAGGCAGGGTAGAACTGCTACACTGGGTTTCCACCAACGTAAATCCTTATAGAAGCAGACAGCTTCATCTTTTCCCCCCTGAAGCAGTTGGTGGGTTTGAACCAACCAACCTTTCTGCTAGGAGCTTCTTGAAACAGTCCTGCAGTAATATAAAGGGCTAACACCATGAGCTGCTCACCAGAAGATTGGAAGTTCATGTATACCCAGAGATGTCTTGAAAGAAAGACTTGGAGATCTACCCCTAACAGAGCTCTTCTCCGACACACATGGGGATGCCGTGGGTTGGAACACACTTAACAACCAGTTGTTTAGAGGACCAGAGAAATATTTCACAAAAGCAATGTACGAGAAATCTCTGCAGAATACAGATACAAAGTACACTAATATGGTCTTTGACAGAGTTGTAAGTTGTATGTACATTGTAGGATAGACCGTGGAACCAAATAGCCCCGATTTCTCTTCCACGGTCCATTTGAAAGTGTACCTTCTTCTTGGATTCCAACTCCAAGGGCAACTTGAAACAACAACATCAATATTTTTCTTCAGAACTTGAGCAAAAACAAGTGAATTACATGTCCCTCTTGGGGGAAAAAAAACAGTATTTGAAAGCCTAGCTCATCCAACTGACCTGACCCAAATCACCAAACTTTCATATGTACCTCATCACAACTGAGGAATGATTTTGAAAAAACAAGAAGAAATGTTTTCAGGGAAGTCCAATCTGTGCATGTAAAATTGATGGAGTTTTCATTTCATCCCCCAAACAGAAAACTCGTTCTTAGAGCATTAATAAAATGTTCTCTCATTTGTTAGCATCTAAAATAACTACACCAGCAATATGGTCCACATTCAGCAGGCATGCGTCCTTCCAACTGGCTGGATCGCCATCTTGTCAAATTAAATTAATTCCTCCTCGATATTTCACTGAAATAAATCCCTTTCAGAAAGTCTTTAACACCTTAGTGGATAGACACAGTTCTAGTGGGACATCTATATCATTACATTAACTGAGTACCATACCTGGGAAGTACAGGAGGTCTTGCATTAAATAAGAAGACGCTGGCCCTGGTAGTCAGAAGATCTGGTTTCCCTCAGGTTCTACCTTTCATCACAGGTATTTGACCAATTCCTCGGATATCTTTAAGAGCTCACACCTCACTACTTTCACCCTTTTCAGCAGTGTCGGCCCACTGGGACCTCTCCTCAGTGTATCCTAACTGTGCTGCCCAATAAACATGCTGTGCTGCCTTTCTGTTGGGGTGTGGGGGGAGGAGATTAGATAAATGTGTTTTAAAATACTATAAGATTAAGGAAATATAGAGAAAAACCACCTCTGGCAGAACCACCAGCTTGTCTGCCAAAATTTACTCTCTCCTTCCTTGTAGGCTACATTTCCCAGTTTCCCTTGGTTCACCTTGAAGCAAAGTTAACAGATCTGGTAATTGCTATTTCAGGACTCAATCACTTAAAGGAGTTTATGTTTTTCCTTTCTTTTTTAAATCATTTTTTGGGAGCACATACAATTCATCACAATCCATACATATGTGCATTGTATGTCAAGCACATTTGTACATCTGTTGTCCTCGTCATTCTCAAAACATTTGCTTTAAGGAATGTGCTTTCTCCGTGCTCCCTCTCCTCTCTTTCCACCACATACTGCTCATCACAATCCGCCTCAAAGACACAGATATGATTGCACGAGAACAGCAAGTTAGAAAAGGTCTGGATCCCTGAATCACCATGTGGAAGAGAGCTATACACTGATCTGCAATGGCCCTAAGTCCTAAGCAATAAATTTCTATTTTTCTTATTCTGTTATGTAAGAGGAATGAAGTTCATGGGAAATAGGTTGGTGGAATTTCCCAACAACATTTCTGAAGCCCTCTCATGTCTGTATATATTCATCAGAGTAAGAGGTAGTTTAGCATACCAAAACTAACATGCCACCTAAGGAAACCACCTGATATACCGAGTTAAAGTGGTATCAAATCCAGGCAGGCTGTTATGAAAGTCTTATGTTAGATATAATCTTCATGATAATGACAAAGAAAATAAGTTTAAAATACACATAAAATGAAAAAAGGAAATCAAAATAGTTCACCACCCAAAATATCAATAAAACAAATGATGGCAGTCATAGAACAAATAAAATATAAAAGGGTTGAGACAAAAAAGAAATAAAATTAAAAAGGTATAAGACACAACATGTCAAAAGTAAGTCCTTTCTTATTGGTAACTACTGTGAACATGATTGTACTAATGCCTTGATTAAAAAGCAGCAAGTAGAAGAATGGCTCAAAAACAAACTAATTATCTACTGGCATGCTGTGGTAGTTACAGAATCTCATGTCAATTTGAAGATATTAAGAGTGATGGGGTGGGATCTAGCCACCCTGGTCAATCAGGTCACAACCTGACGCCTCCTTGTGGGTCCGGCCTTCTCATGAGAACTTCCGCGCTTCCTCCCTGGAGGCAGGATGCACTCTCTGCTTCACCTTCCTTTTGAGGAGCCACATAGAGACCTGCCCCCTGCTGAGATGCTTCCACCAGCATTGGATTCACAAGACCTTTCACTCACTGGCCTGTGATCTTCCTACATTCGGCATCATTGCATGTGCTGCATGAATCTAAAGAGGAATTTATAGACTCGTATCAGACATAGGGGCAAATATCAGACTTTTAGACTTGATCTGGGCTGGTCTGGGATGTTTTCTCAATACGCAATTGCTCTATGATACAAAGTTCTGTTTTACATATATGAGTGTCTCTGCATTTGTTTCTGTAGTCAATCTGGCCTAACACACATGCTGTCTATAAGATATACATCTTAGGTTCAGAAACACTGACATGTTGAAAGTGAATGAATGGAAACAACATTCCACGCCAATAGTAACCAATAAGAGGTGAGAAAAAGAGCGCTTGAGGCATAGTGAGGCCTTGTACTGAGTTCCTAACCACAAAAAGAGCGAGGGTACTGAGCTTAAGGTCAGTCAAAAGAAATATTGGTTTCAAACCCCTTAAAAGACATAGGAAGGACGTTATAGAGTAGTATAAGGATCCATTGATCAATAAGCTATATATATACACACATATACATATACATATAATGTTAGACCCCCCCCAAATAAGAGGGGGCTTCAAAAAATTCATGGGAAAACTGAATTAAAAGATAATAGAATTGTTCTACAAACTTCTTGAATGCCTCTCACATTCTCATAAATTGACAAAATTGAAAGAAGTAAACAGCTTTATAAAAAATAGTTGAATCCATTGTTAAATAATGGATAGAACCACTGTAAAGAAAAGAAAGCATTTGAATTCCAAATAACTAGACTTAGCAAATATTTGTCACCTCTAAACACATTTTTCTGAAATACACCTGTATTATTTTCCAGGGTAGATCAAGTTAAGTCACAAAACACATTCTACTAAATTTTTAAAGACTGAAATCATATTAAGTATACTCTCCAACCACAATGGAGTGACATTCAACTAAATCATTGAAGGAAACATGGAAACTACAAAATACCTGGAAATTAAGCTCAATGCCTAACCCATGGTGCTAGCAAGGCCTCCTGGAAAATAAGCATGCAGGTGTGTCAAAGATAAAATCAAGAGATGAATTAAAAAATAGCGCTGAATGAAAGTGAAAGCACAGCACATCAAAATATATGAGAGGCAGCAATGGCAGTGCTCAGAGGCACGTGTACAGGAGTAAACACCTGCATTAAAAAATGAAGAAAGATTTCAAATCAATAACCTAACTTTACAACTTACAGAAACAGGAAAAGAAAAATGAATCAAGTTACCAGAAGAAAGACAATCACAAATATCAGACTGGAGAAAAATGAAATGGAGACTAGAAAAAGCAATAGAGAGAATGCCATGAAAATAGAAGTTGAGCTACTGGCAATACTGGCAAGTCTTTAGCTAGACCCAACAATGAGAAAGAGTAAATGCAAAGAGCTGGAGGCCTAAACGACAGTGAGGATGTGGTAACTGCTTCACAGGTTAAAAAAGCATCATAGGAGAATATCGAGAGCAATTTTAGGCCTACCAAGTAGATAGCTTAGAGCAAATGAACAAAGTCTAAGCACATGGACACTTCCTACACTGACTCACGAAGACACAGACGACCTCAGCAATTCCATTGCCTGTGAAGAGATTGAATGAGTATTCAACCCCTTCCTTACCACCCCTCTCCCCAGCCCTACAAAATTTCTGGATAGGATAACTTCACTGGATATCTTACTTGGGTTTGCTAGAGAAATCACTGAGACTTACTAATAAATATCTAGAGGCAAATTGACTTTAAAGAAGTGGCACACACAACTGTGGGGTCTGCACCTCTCAAATCGATAGGCTGGAACTCTCTGACTCCTCAGGTTGTGAGAAAAGAGAGCTGCCAGAAGATCCACGGCTGTGTTTTACCCCTACCTCAAACCATACACAAAAATGAACTCAAAATGAACCACAGTTCTTAAGAACTAAAGCTTTTAAACTCTCTGGAGAAAAATACAGGTGTAAATATAGGTCTTGAGTTAAGCAGTGGTTTCTTAGATATTATTAAAAAAATGAAAAAGAAAATACCGGTACACATAGAGGTATAAATATTGGCATGTACATATCATATTTATATATGATAATGGGGAATGCACATAAATATCATTTATTTCATTCATTTCACATAATATCATTATGTGCATATATGTATAGGTTTACTATTAAGGTGGAAGATGGACATTGGGCCTCCACTCAAGTGCTCCCTCAATGTAAGAATGCTTTGTGCTATTAAATTGGCATTCTAGGATGCTCGCCTTTCCAACATGATCCCTGAAGACGAATGGGTGCACTAGCAAATGTGATGAAGAAAGCTGATGATGCCCAGCTATCAAAAGATATAGCATCTAGGGTTTTAAAGTCTTGAAGGTAAACAAGCAGCCATCTAGCTGAGAAGCAACAAAGTCTGCATGGAGGAAGCACATCAGCCTGTGTGATCACGGGGTATTGATGGGTCAGGTATCAGGCATCAAAGAAAAAAAATCATTGTGAATGAAGGAGAATGCAGATTGGGGACCCAAAGCCCATCTGTGGGCAACTAGACATCCCTTTACAGAAGAGTCGCAGGGAGAAAAGCCAGTCAGGGTGCAGTGTAACAGTGATGACACACACAACTTTCCTCTAGTTCTTTAATGTTTCCTCTTCTCTCCCCTCCAGCATCATGATCCCAATTCTACCTACAAATCCAGTAACACCAGAGCATGTTCACTGGTACAGATAGGAACTGGAAACACAGGGAATCCAAGACAGATGAATTTTGTCTTGGTCCTTCAGACCAAGTGATGAGAGTGGTGATACTGGGAGGGTGGAGGGAAAGGGAGGTAGAAAGGGAGAACCAATTACAAGAATCTACATATAACCTCCTCTCTGGAGTCAGACAACAGAAAAGTGGGTGAAGGGAGATGTTGGACAGTGCAAGATATGACAAAATAATATAATTTGTAAATTATAATGGTACATGAGGGAGAGGAAAGTGGGAAGGGAGGTGAAAAAATTTAGGAACACCAAGGACTCAAATAGAAAGCAAATGTCTTGAGAATAATGAGGGAAACAAATGTATAAATGTGTTTGATATACAACGATGGATGTATGTATGTACAAGCCCCCAATAAAATGATTTTTTAATGTGCAAAGGTGCTTAACAGACATCTCTTCAAAGAAGGCAGATAAGCACAGGAAAATATTCTCAACATCACCAAAACCAAATCAGTTGCCAACAAATCAATTCTGATTCACAGCACCTCCAGAATTTTCAAAATCATTACCTAATGGAGACAGTTCACCAGGCATTTCTTCTGAGGTACATTTGGTTGGATTCAAATCACCAATTTTGTGTTAATAACTGAGCATCCAATGATTAGCACCAACCCAAGACTCCACCCCCAAACCAAACCAACTACCTCCTTGTCAATTACCAATCCTACTAACACTTTAGGACAGGGAAGAATTTCTTCTTAGAGTTTCTAAGACTGCAAATCTTTAAGGCAATAATCAGCCTCTTCTTTCTCCCACGGAGCTGTTTGCTGTTATTTCCATTAGTTTCAGTTAGCATTCCAACATCTAACCCACTGGGCTAGCAGACTCCTCAAATTAGTCATAAATGCAAATGACTAGTCAAAATCACCATGAGATACTACTTCACACTCAATACCCATCTGAACCCACAGCCCAGAGCCTAAGAATACACCACCCGGGTTCTATGCACACTCACTGGGCGTGCTAGCTGAAGCCCTCGTGAGATAGTGGTTACACTTTAGGCTGCTAGCCACAAGATGTACAGTTTCTTCCTCAGGAGAAAGATGGGGCTTTCGATGCCTGCAGAGTCACAATCTCAGAAATGCACAGAGACAGTTTTGCCATGTCCTGGAGACCCACTATGAGTCAACCTCTACTGGATGGTGGTGAGTGAGTGAGACATGCTATAATCTAAAAGGCAGATAACACAAGTATTGGTGAGGATGTGGGGGATTCTCATAAAGTGCAGTGACTTTGGAAAATATGTCTCAATATCTTTTTAAACATACTAAACAGGGAGTTTCTCAAAATACTGAACACGGTTACCATGAAGGAAAAAAAAAGCCCTGCCATTAAGCCAATTCTAAGTCATAAAGATCCTGTCATACACTATATAGGCTACTATACGATAAAGCATTTTTGTTTGGTTGGTTGGTTGGTTGTTTTTTTGGCATCACTGCCTGTGGTGGGAGTGGGAGGCCCAGCCTTGCTGGTGCTGGATTTGAACCGCCAAGCCAATGAGCCGCAGTCCCACCCTCAACCACTCCGCCACTTGGGCTCAGCCCAGGCTACTATACCTCATTTTTCTCCCAAGGATCAGCTGGTGAGTTTGAAATGCCAAACATGTGATTAGCAACCCAACAGCACCACCAAGGCTCTGGTATAGTTATTATATTATATTATGATATGCTAAGATAGCATATGACTGCAATCCAGGTATAATGGAGATCTATTTTCATATGAAAAACAAAGCAAAACAAATGCATTACCATGGAATCTACTTCAACTCATACTAACCCCATGGGAGAGGATAGAACTGCCCCTGTGGGTTTCTGAGACTCTAACTCTTCATAGAAGGAGACAGTCTCCTCTTTCTGTCAGGGAGTCTGGTGGTTTTGAAGTGCTCAACTTGTATCTAGCTGCCCAATATGTACACCACAAAAATCAGTAAACAAACATAGAAGAGTCATTGTAATGACCAACGATGACGACAACCAAAAGTCCACCAACTGACAAATCAATAGAGAGGGGGTGTGCCCATACAATGGAAGAAGAAAATAACACACTGGCAATGCTACAGTATGGACAAGCTTAATGTTATGGTAAGTGGGAGATGTCAATCCCCAAATGTCATGTATTTGTCTGCAATGTCCAGAATTGACAAACCCATAGAGGCGGAAGGTAAATTAGTGACCACCCAGGGACGGAGGAGAAAATACTGGAAAGTGACTGCTAATAAGTAGAGGGTTTTTTCCCTGTTGCTTTGTAGTTGTTGTTTGCTTTTTAAATAATAATGTTCTAAATTAGGTGCTGGTCATGGTTAGACAAGTTCATAAATGTGCTTTTTAAAAACTATGCTCTTTGAAGGAGCGAATTTAATATTGATGCCCCAAAGAGGAAAGCTTATGAACAACCTGCAATATGCAGATGACAAAACCTTGCTTGCTGAAAGTGAGGTGGACTTGAGACACTTGCTGATGGAGAACAAAGATCATAGTATTTTTATGGATCACAAATTGTGAGGGTAAAGTTGTTATCTCCTGAGGTACAGGGGGCTGGACCACAGTTCCTGGTCCGTGGGGGAATGATGAAGGCTAAACCATGGCAGCAGGTGAAGCAGTGGATGGCCTCTCTCTCTCTCCCTGAGATAAGACACTTGCCACCTGTTCCCTGAATAAAGCTGCAGAAGGCAGCAGTCTGCAAACTTAACAGTTATTTCACGTTCCCAACCCTACCATCCCATCCCATCTGTGAATAACTTGGCTGATGTGTTCAAACTTCATTGTAAACCTTCAAAGAATTGTGAACTATCTTTGTGTAAACCTGTCACGTGCTACAGGCTAGTGTGGGAAGTATATTTAAACTTGCCTTGTATAAAGTACCAGACCCTGGAGTGTCTATACTGCAGGGAGCTCCATGCCTCAAGTGCATCTCTCCTTTTTCTTTTTTAAATAATTTTATTGGGGACTCATACAACTCATCACAATCCATACATTGACCCATTGTGTCAAGCACATTTATACATTTGTTGCCACCATCATCATGCTCAAAACATTTTCTTTCTACTTGAGCCCTTGGTATCAGCTCCTTATTCTTCCCCCTCCTTCCCCCATCCACCCTTACTCATGAACTCTTGGAAATTTGTAAATTATTATTTTGTCATATCTTACACTGATCAATGTCTCCCTTCACCCACTTTTCTGTTGTCCATCCCCCAGGAAGGGAGATAGATGTAGATCATTGTGATCAGCTTTTCCCCCTTTCTCCCCTATCTTTCCCTTGCCCTCCTGGTATCACTACTGTCATTATTGGTCCTGAAGGGTTTATCTGTCCCAGATTTCCTGTTTTTTCACCTCTTATCTGTACCAGTGTACATGCTCTGGTCAAGCCAGATACATAAGGTAGAATTGGGATCATGATAGTGGATAAGAAGAAGCATTAAATAACTAAAGGAGAGTTGTATGTTTCATCATTGCTGTACTGCCCCCTGACTGGTTCGTCTCCTCCCCAAGACCCTTCTCTAAAAGGTTGTTCAGTTGTCTGCAGCTGGGCTTTGGGTATCCTCGCCACAATCCCCTTCATTCACAGTGTTATGATTTTTTGTTCTTTGATGGCTGATATCTGACCTTATCAACACTTCATGATCATGCGGGCTGGTGTGCTTCCTCCATGTGGGTTTGGTTGCTTCTCAGCTAGACAGCCACTTACTTATCTTCAAGCCTTTAAGACCACAGATGCTATATCTTTTGATAGTCAGGAACCATCAGCTTTCTTCATAACATTTGTTTATGCACCCACTCTGCCTTTAGTGATTGTGTCACAAAGAATTTCCTGGTAATTACCCAATGCCATTGTACTGACTCCCATCACTGTAGGATTATTGAGGCTATTAATCTTTACAGGAGCAGATAGCACCATCTTTCTCCTGCAGAAGAACTGGTGGCTTTGAACTACCAACCTTGTGGTTAGCAGGCCAACACTTACTTGACAGTGATGATTACATACACATAGCTAGATGTGCAATGATGGAAGCCGGCTCTCTGAAGGAAAAGTATGCTTTGTCACTACCAATCCAAAATGGGCTAGCCATGCCCTGTGGGATCGGAGACTACAAAGCAACTTATTTGCAATTGTGTGTCTTAATTATTTCAATTATTATCTAATAAATTCAATAAAAAGCACATTCTAGATCATCTGTCATTGTTTCAACGCCCAAGTTACATGTGTGTTGACAATTATTGAGTAAAAGTCATACTCCGTCATCCTCACGGCAAAGGAAAAGGAGCCCTGGTGGCGCAGTGGTTAAGTACCCGGCTGTGAGCTGAATACAACAGCAGTTTGAACCCCGCAGCTGCTCCACAGAAGAATAATGTGACAGCCTGCGTCAGTATGGATCACAGCCTTGAAAAACCTACAAGGCAGATCTGCTCTGTCCTATGCTCTGTCTGTACTGGAATCAACTACACAGCAAGGGGTTTTTAAGGAAAACAGAATAAGCACAGGAGAGAAGAAGTCAAGCCTCACTGCCCTTGAGTCGATTCTGACTCATAGTGACCCCATGGGGCAAGGCAGAACTTCTCCTCTGGGTTTGTAAGACTAACTTTTTGTGGGAGTAGAAGGTTCCATCTCTCTCCCCACGAGTGGCTAGGGGAAACTGCTGGCCTTGGGGTCCAGCGTATAACCACCAGCCAAGTGAGTGCAAATGAAACCTCAGCACACACACACTGGAACAAAGGCTATGCAGCAGAGTCGACAGAAAAAAAGAAGGCTCGCTGTAGAAGGCAGCACCACCTTGATGTTACTTCCCACAATGTCCTTCTAGCAAAGTAACATCACCATCACATTGCTTGTTTAGGACAATTAGAGTGTCTTATACTTTGTGTCAGGCTATGATAGATGAATCTGAGGTTTTATAAAGAGTTTTTTCCAGCATAATTGATGCTTGTATTGTTTATCATTTCGATAAAAAAATGAATATAATTCAATATCGGGGGCCCTCAGGAATTGTCTTTTGTTGGTGGTGTTTGTCTTTTTCTCTCTCTCAGAGAAAATTCTTGGGTAAACACAGCTAGAACACCTGGGCTTTTGAGAACAGATTGCTGTGTTTGGGAGAAAGCAAATCTGAGTACTGGGTAGCTATTAAATGAGATCTGGATTCTCATAACTACCTCTGCCTCCACAACTGCTATCGTTTATGCAGAGCTCCAAAGCTCACACCCGTTTATCCACAAAAGAGATCAGATTCCATCTGCTCAACAGTTCTGGGAGGTAGGCTGGGAGTATAATTATCCCGTTTGCACATGAGGAAAAGGAGAGGTGTTCAGTTGTCCGTCAATTGTCACGTGGCTTCTAAGTGCAACGCTGGAACTCGATTCCCAAACCCAGATCTGACGGAAAATTGTACGTGATTTATTTCCATGGCTTTATTTCCGTGCTGTCCATTGTGAAACTTGGAGCGAGCCAGAAGTTCTTGGTTTCTATTCGTATAAAACAAGACGACCGAAGGCGTCAGGTTCTCAAGTCTACCGCGTTCCTCGGGCGAGGGTGAGGGCGTTCTTAGCTTTGGAAATCCCTCCATCTACTGGCTGCCCGCGGTCTTGACAGTTTATCGTATACAATGAGATCGGCTGTTGCTTTATTCCCATTTTCAAAGTCCCTCTGTAAAATGTGCCTTTTAGGAATGATGATACATTCATAAATCCCGCCAGGATTATTAAAAAATCACTATGCATAAGGTAAGTCCTTTTTAAACAATCCACTTTATTTTAGTTTGTCGTCGTTGAGAAATACGCAGCCCAAACATCCACCAGCCGTCTACATGTGGATGGATCACTGGCATTAGTCACGTTTTCATTCGCATCCTCCATTTCCGAGTTACAAAGGTTCCTCCCCCACGAACATAAAGTCACGGCCATGGAGCCCATGTCCCCTCACAGCGAGCGACCCTAAAAGTCAGGATAAAACTGCCCCAGACTGCAGCTGGGGAGGGCCAGTAGAAAGTCCATGGAGCTTCTCCCGGTTTCAAACTGCCGCGCTTGCTGCTAGGAGCCCTCCCTGTAACCACTAGGCCGCCAGGGCTCCCTACTGTCCCTTGGGGCGCCTTTCTTACCTTTGTAGTTGGTGCTGTCAGTTTCCCCTAGGAGAGAGGGGTCTTAAAAGAGCATGGTGCTCAAAGCAGATGTGTTGGCTGGTTTAAGTGAATGAGTGTTTGAGTGTACCAAAGAGTGTAGAGGATATTTTCAATTTGAGGCTGAAAAAATGATCTCACAGTAATCATTTCCGTGTTCACCCATACTCCTTGGATCCATAAGATCTGGATTCTAGAAGAATTTAAAATAGTCAGTCCTGCCTTCTCCACCCACCTTGTTGACCAGGATAGTTCTACAGAATCTTTGATGAGAGCAAAGAAAACTATTCTTAGGAAATACTGTAACACGAACGATAGAATTCTTAATGTAGTCGCAACTATCAAAGGGCAGAAATGCACTGTGTAGTAAATTGCTCCATCACTGGCTGGAGAAGAAGATACGCTTTATTTTGTGCATTTATTTCACATGTTAGAAGTGTCAACATCATATTACTTTTCAGTCAAATTAGATGTCTTATTTTCAAAAGAAGTCTTTGGTGGTTGGGTTTGGGGGGGGAGGTTGCTAGAGATGGGGGTGTCATCAAATTGCTTAATATCAGTTTAACAAATGAAGTGAATCTTTATTCTGAGATCGACATGCCTTGGTGGATGTCCAGATAGATATAACACATTATAATTGGCCCCTCACTATCTCCTGGATATTAAATATGTGCCGTAGGGATGGAGGAGCCCTAATACGACAGTCGTTCAAAGTTGGGCTTCGGATTGCAAAGCCAGCAGTTTGAAGCCACGAGCCACTCTGAAGAAGAAAGACGAGGTTGTCTAACTTCCATAGAAGGTTACAGCTTCAGAAACCCAGAGAGGGCAATCCTGCCTTATCTTATAGATCTCTAGGAGTCACTACAAGAATTGATCACACGGCAGTGAGTTTGAGGGGGTTGTTTTGTACCGTTGAGACAACTCCTGTCTGGAGAAGCTCAGAACTCTAGCTCAGTGAGGTAAAGGAGGGCTGTCCTCTTGCACCAGGAAACCCAGGGCAGCCTGAATGGGGGCAATAAAGGATGTCTGTAGCCTACAGGGGACTTTCCACATTGATTGCCCATTTCTTATCTTTTTGTTTGTGTTTTTTTAAATCATTTTATTGGGGGCTCATACAATGCTGATCACAATCCATACATACACTCATTGTGTCAAGCA
>PVJH01032617.1:0-22474 GCA_004026705.1 Nesogale talazaci | reverse complement strand
TGTTTACATAGCTCATCTCTCTTGCTATTCAGGTCTCTGCTCAAATGTCCCTCCTCTGATCATCCGGTGCCTCCACTTGATCCTTGCTCTCTCTTCATGCTAATTCTTCTTAGCACCTACCCTTCCTTGGCATTGCATCGCTGACTGCCCTTCCGCTCAGTAGGAGGAAGCCCAAGAGTGCAGGGACTCTGTTGGACACAGTCTCCCGCTCGAGCACCTAACACAGTGCCCAGCCCACAGGAGGCTTTCCCTCATTGTCTGCAAAAGATGAGCCTCTGGTTCATGCTCACTTCAAGGTGTGAGTAGTGGAGGCGGATAGCTAGTCAAGCTGCATTCGCTCCCCTATGTTCCTCAGTTCACTTTCTCTAACTCCCGATTCTCTAAACAACTTGCCTTATCATTTCAGTGGATTGTCAAAAAGAACAACCTTGCTTTTTGTTGCACGGTACTGCATTGGCCTTCTGGTTACCAAATCCATACTCTGCAGAATTGAGTCTCTGAGTTCACGAAGCCTGGGGTTGGAACCAAGGCAGAAATCTGAACCCCGCCATCAATGTCTTCTTGGTGTCTGGGGTTCCTCTGCATATAACCTTTTGTTTGTGAGCAAGTAGCTGGACTGTTCTTTGGAGAGAATACGGTAATGTCACAGTTCCTGACGACTGTGTTCGATTGGTTCTCCTCTGCTGACATGATTTTATTAAAAATCACAATCCTTCTCTGCCATCGGATTGTTTGCCAGTTTGATGAATGGTAAGCTTACGGATGGAAGGAGTTTGACAATAGTAAATGACCATTGGAGCCCTGCTTCGACTACCTCCAGCTGCCTATTTAAGTAGAAACCCACTGCTCAAAGTTGGAAGTTATGGCTACCTGAGGAACTGAAGCACCAAGAAGAGGGAACGTGGGAAGTGGAGGGTGGGGCAGCTCGGTGTGCACTGCTGCAATGAAGGTTGGCTTTTGGGAACTGCGGATGGCCCACCATGAAGTCCGGCCTTGCTTGAGCCTCCACGGTGGACACTGACGATCCTTTAGGGGACAGGTAGTAGCCACCCAGGAAAAAAGTCTGGTAGAAGGGAGGAATGAGCAGAGGCAGAGAGGAGGCAATGGAAAAAGGAGAGGGCTTTTCTTGGGAAGTAAGAGAAGAGTGACAGGAATAGCATTCTATTGACTGACCTCAGGACGAGGCTGGCTATTTAGAACACTTACAGGGAGGCCAAGCTTCTCTTTGCTGTCCTCACGCACCCATTGATTTCAGGAGGTAATGGCATAGAGGGTAATGACATAGAGAATAGCTGCAGACAGCTTCGGTGTTGCCAAAATGGCCTCTCCAGCTCTTAAGGCAACATTCCAGGGTGACAGATCTTGGCCTTTGAAGGGGTTCCCATTGTAAGCAAAGCTGGTACGAATGACAGATTTAACAAACATGGTGATTCTCCTCCCAGCATCCTCCTTTCCCTGTCACTGAATCATGGAACTGAATTAGTGTGGCGAAGACAGAGTTTTCTTTCACTTCCAAGATGATTGTCTGGATATTTTATTATCCTCGCAGTGCCAGTTGCTCTCATGGAATAGAATGTGGCTACGTTAAGGGATCAAAGGGTACATTCTGATGAAAACTAAGTTGTGTGTGTGCTTTCAATACTAAAACGAAAGATATTCTCTGGTTACAATATTCCTCATTTCTTTATTGGTATAGCACGCCTGTTGGCAGTCTATCCACCCAGAAGTCATGATGACAAATGAGGTATTCTCAGGGAGTCCATTGATGGTGCTAAGTTAGCCAAAAGGTTGGTGGTTCGAGTCCACCCAGGGGCATCTCTGGCGAAAGACTTGGTGATCACTTGGGCAAAATTAGTCCCACAAAGCCCAGTCCATCCCAGTTCCATTCTGTCCACACAGGGCGTCATGAGTGAAATCTCCTTGTTGCTACTGATTTTGTTTGTGTGTTGATTTTGATAGCCTTTGTTTAAGGAAGGAGGCTGACCAGGCAGTTTCCCTTTTTGGTTTGTTCTAAAAGTCCTTGTCTCCATGTCCTTGTGGTCAGTACACAGCAGTTTATGATATGTATCGCTCTCTAGGGAATGAGAGCTAGTCGGTCAATGTTTGAGCTTTCAGCTGCTCAGCCTACGGTTGGCCATGGACACCCACCAGTGACTCTGTGGGAGAAAGGTGGTCATCTGCTACCAAACAGATTATAGTCTTGGAAAGCCTCCTGCGCACCCCCTCCATACATATATACATGTATTTCTCATTTTATTGTGGTAAATAATAAACATACCAGAGTATGCGCCAATTCAACATATTTTTAAACATTTAACAGTTGTATTGATATATAATTAAAATACCATACAGCTTAATGGTTTAAACATATTAAAAGAGTAGTAGAATCATCACTACAGCCAATTATGGAAAATTTTTTCTTTTTTTTTGTGGGGGGCTTCATTGCCCTATGGTGGGAGTGGGAGGCCCAGATTTGCTCCTGGAGAGCTGCTGCTGGATTTGAACTGCCAACCCAGTGGGCTGCAGTCCCACACACAAACACTATGCCACCGGGGCTCAGCCCCCCCCTTTTTTTCTATTTTTTTTAACCCTAACCCTAACCCTTTTTTTTTTCTTTTTGGGCATCACTGCCCTCTGGTGATCATGGGAGCTACCCAGCACTGCTCCTGAGAGCCGCTGCTGGATTTGAACCGCCAAGTCCACGGGCTGTAGTCTCGCACTCAACCACTTAAGCCACCAGGGCTTAGCCCTCTTTTTTCTTTTTTAATACTCATGATTATCAATCAGTTCCCCATTTCCCCCCTCCCGACATCCCTTGCACCCCTGCTCTAATCCCAAGAAACTATCTGTCCTATAAATTTACCTACCCTGAATTTCATTCAGGAAAAACATACAAAAACAAAAAGCAAGAAAACAAAACAAAACCTGCAAATCCAATAACAATGACAAATTAAAACAGAAAAAAACTCAGTTGAGAAGATCACGGAAGATAATAAAAGCTAGAATAAGTTTAAAGTGGGTCAAAAAGGAGATCAATTGATCAGCTGGTATATTTTAACGGAACTATGCCTACCTCAGTCTACTTTCCACCGCATTCTGTCTGATAACAGGCTATTCACATCACAGTCAGAGGGGATTCACCAGAAACTTCATCCCAATGAGAACCCTGCACTTGGGTTTTGGGTTTTCACTGTTGCCCATAGAATTTAAGCTCCCATACCATTCCCGCTTCTGGTTTAGGATCTTATTATTTATAATCCTTGGATCACTCAGGTTGGTGTGCTTCCTCTGGGTAGACTCAGGTGGCACTCCACTTAGATGGCTGTTTGTTGTAAAACAGTCATTGAAGATACCAGGTGCTATTCTTTTTGATAGCTGGGCATCATCTGATTTCTTCATCATGCTTTGTCTAGCACCCATACCTTCAATGATCTCTTTATAAGGGTAAGTAGGGAGTGGGGACCTCAACCTATGTTTACATGTACAACCTAGTGGCACTGATTCTATCCATCAGCCTGTCCGACCATCACGACTCTCGGCTGGCAAATGCTTTGATCGCCCTTCAACAAAAATCCAGTGCCTCTGAGTCTCCCTCCCCGCTAGTCCCGTAACCACAAACAAGCATTGGTCTCTATACATTTGTGCATTTTACATATGAGAGGTCATACAATATTAGTCCTTTTCTAACAGATTTATTTCTCTCAGCATAATGTTCCTGAGGCTCGTTCACATTATGGGAGGCATCGGGACTTCATTTCTTTTTATGGCTGGAGAATATTTGATTGTGCGGACATGTCGGCTAGATCCCATTTTGTCTATTCATTCATCTGTTGACAGGCATTTAGGTGTCTCCACCTTCTGACTGCTGGGAGGCATGCAGCAATGGGTGCTGGTGGGTAGCTTTCTGTTTGCCTTTATTCATGTGCCGAGACTGCTCACGGCAGCCTTTCCTCTGCATCCTCGCCTCTGATGTGGCCAGGCCCGTCCTCTATTCTGCTTGGAACCCTGGAGAGAACTCTGCGGTTAGGCTTACTTTAGTGGAATTGTGGGTGGTTGTGTACATGTCTTGCTCCCTGAGTGGGATGAGTTTTTGATCATTAGCCACATGGGTGAAAGGGGAAACTCCTCTATGTTCCAACCTTCTTCCAATCAATGCCTGCAGCCAAACCTCAGCATGATTTGCACTTTCCAAGCTCCGACTTGCTCAGAACTTTGCACGCCTTTTGCTCAGAAATATCCTTGATTCCCCACTATTCTTTGACTATCCAACTCTGAATCATTTTTAAAATTCCAGGTGGAAGAGATGCGTGCTTCAGTGCCACTGAGTCCTGATCGTCATGTGCCTGCCTTCCCTGGTGATCCTCTGCCTCCGAAGATTAAGAGCCAAGTCTCCCAAGCATCTTTTAAAGGACCCGAAAGACTGTGTGTGATCACTGGGTGCTTGTTGAGATCAAGGACAGGTCTTTACTGCTGCTTTTAGGAGCCAATGAGTGGGTCTCCAATTGCACTGCACAGCAAGACAAAATGTGACCCTATGTAGGATCAGTCGTAGCTCAGGCAGCTGTGATCCAGTGGCTGATTTTCAGAAGAAGGTTACCAGGTCTTTCTTCCTAGTTGCATTCTGTAAAGGGTGAGTTCACATGGGGTGCATTGGTCAGGAATAAGCCCAGGCTCTCCCAGACAGAGGGAGAGAATTGTACCACTGAGTTGCCACTGTCTCCACATGAAAGACAAAGACCTAATAGCCTCACTACCCACTTACGTGCTTCCCAATACCTTACTGGTCTTTCATACAGAGCCCTCATTTAACTCCTTCAAATGACTTTTAGTGATTATCCTATGTACGTGGGTTTAATAGACCCTAAAATATTTTTTGGGGGGTTACTTTATGCTAAGTTAAACTCCTTCAAATGTTGTAGTCAACCCGTCTTACCGCAGGCCTTTCTCTTTCCTGCAGCCCTGCTGCTTTACCCGCACGGTTCTCGCCTCCAGGGACTGGTTTCTCCTGAGCTCGTGTCCAAAGGACTCACCATCCTTGCCTCTAAGGAACCTTCTGGTTGTTCTTCTAAGAAGACAGCGCCGTTTGTTCTCATCTAAAGGGTCACTAGGAACCAGAATCGGCTTCATGGCATGGCAGATGGTTACTTAGGCTCCTCTTATTCCTCTATCGTATGGCCCTCGTGTTGCCCTTTAACAATTCATCACAGCGATTCCAGAAACAACAGGAACAGGCGCATTTTAAAAACATTTTAAACATTTCTTCAGAGAAAGTTGTAGTAAGTGCTGTGTGGCAGGAAAGTATCTCAACGCTAGAGGTCCCTCTCTCCCCATTCTGCAACCCCCTGCCCCAGACAGACCGCTGCCAGACGCCGGTGGCTTCTGACTTGGAACAATGAGCGAGGAGCCGAGGAAATCTGAGCCAGTGGAAGCTTTCTGGCTTTTCCAATTCCATTCTCCGCTCCAAGCTCCGATGGCCAGGCCTCAACCACAAGCACCTCATACGCATGCAAAATGAAATAAATGTTTTAAAAAGTGCTATTTTCTTCCCCAGAATCCTAACACCAGTTTAATTCTGTTCTATTTATATCTGGCTCTTGAATTGCCCATGTGATTTTATTCAAATCCTTTTTATCTCCTCTCCATCTGGGAGGCAATCTGGGTCTGGTTGCTAGTTTTACACAGGAATCTCCGGGTAATATAAGCAAGTAGTGGAGCGCCCGTGGGGGTGGGGGCGAGGGAGGGGGCGGATGCAGGATTTTGTAGCTCAGTGAGGCCTTCCCCAGGGCTGACTCTGTAGCCTCCCTGTTCCAGCTCCACACACCACACTCATCGGGCTGGAGGCAAGAGGCTGGGGGACACGCTTGCTGTTCACGCAGACCTAGGAAGCACCAGAGACTAGAACCGACAGTTCTTTGTTACTATTCCCCACCCCCGTCCTCCCAACCCAGGGTTCGTTTAAACAGTTCTAGGTGTTGAACAGCAAGATAGTACTTTGAGAACTAACATGTACCTGCTCGAGCCACGGCATTTCCCATCACCTCCCAGGCATGTGAAAATCGAGCACGGGACGAGGAAGCCTGAACAATCAAGGCGTCTAAATGATGACGCTGGCACAGAATGCATATATTTTCCAGATGTTTGAAGTGAACTTGTATATCATGAAAGACTCCAAGTTTACTTGAGTTTTACTTCCCTCCTGTCTTCCCCTCTGAGTAACGAATATTTAGATCGAGGGCAAGAACTCTGGGGCGGGGAAGGGGGGGGGGTGTCTCTAAGGCTGCGAGTCTTCACTCTTGGTTTAAAAACTGCATCTCTTTATTCAATTTTGTTCTTAAAGAAGTATATTCTATGTAGTTGCATAGCATGTCTCAAAAAATGAAATCCGCGATATTCCATGAAATCCCCACAAATGTGGTTCTTTCGCTGTCGCTTTTCCCCCTCCCCTGTTCCCTCGCTAATTCCCTATCCCTCCCCTCCCCTTGCTTTCACTTCCATCCCTGGCCTTCTGCTACTCTTTGAAATCTTGCCTTTGGGGTGAAAACCACTTTTTCTCTGTTGTTTCTTATAACGATGGCATTCGTAATACCTCCATAAGGTGGCTAACTTCGCTAAGCGTCCTTTCCTTTCGTCGTGTTTGGCAGTGTTGCAGAGAGTCGCCATTACTTTTCGTCGATGCACACTAGTCCATCGCATGACTCTACCAGAGTTTGTTTATCCATTTCTCTGTAATCAGAGTTTTTGGTTGTTTCCATGTTTCTGCTATTAGGGAAATTGCTGCAATAAACAGAGATATGATTAGGTCTGCTTATGTTGTATATTGTATTACATTAGAGTTTATACCGAGTAGAGAGATTGCTCTAGAGGTCATTGCATTTGCATTTGTGGTGCAATTCTATAGTTCCACCAGCAATGAATGAGCCTTACAGTTTCTCTGCATCCTTTCCAGAACTTATCATTTTCTGTTGTTTTGAATTTTGCTAAAAGTGTCGGGGTGAGGTTCTGGCAAAGAATATTGACAGAACCATGGACTTCCCAAAGAAAGGAGAGACTCTTCCTTGGAAGAAGACCTGCAACCAGGATGCTGCTTAGAGACAAGGACGGGAGACATCATCCTATCAGGGGTCCTCAAACTTTTTAAACAGACCCTTGGAGGGCCGGACTATAGTTAAAAAAATGCAAAACTATGAACAAATTCACTGTGGGCCTGAGATGAGTCAGCTGCTAAGCACGGCAGGCCGCATTGGCAAAAACAGCCGGCAGCCAGATCAATGTCCTCAGCGGGCCGCGTGTGGCCCGTGGGCCGTAGTTTGAGGATGCCTAGGTACTTTGGACATGTTAGTAGGAGAGACCAGTCCCTGGAAAAGGCTTTGTACTTGGAAGAGTGGAGCAGCAATGAAAAAGAGGAAGGTTTTCCACAATATGCATTAACACAGGGGCTGCAACAATGACAGGGGCTCAAACTTGACAGTTGTGAGGATGTGTTCGTCTGGGTAGTCTAGAGAAACAAATTCATAGACACGCCTATGTATATAAGAGAAAGGTTGCTATACAAAAGAAATGAACACGGAGAAAGCATCCCAACCCAATCCAAGGTCATAAGTCCAATATTAGCCCATATGTCAGATACCAGTCTATAAAGTCTTCTTCCAACTCACGAGGCACGTGCAATGACATCAGGATGTGGGTGCAGAGTTTTGCATATCCAGCAGCAGCAGCAGCAGAAGCATCCCGGAGCTGGCAGGGGTCTCCCCATGGCTCCTCGTTTCCAGGGTTCATGGCCCATCAGCAGTATCAGTGGCGGGAGAAGCATCCCAGTGCTGGCAAGGGTCTCCACATGGCTTCTCCAGCCCCAGAGATCTCATTCCATCAGGGCAAGCCCATGCAGCTTCTCCTCCGGGTCCTCTGGTTCCTAGGATTCAGGGTCTATGTTGCCATCTTGTCTTGTCGGTAGACCATTTCCAAGAGACTTGAGTCAAGTCTCCCACCTCCAATTGGGAAATACCGTGCGACTTCCCAGAATTCTCAGGAGAAAGCCATGCCCACACAAAGGTCTCATTGCCTTTTTCCAGATTGACAGGCTAGACTCCACCCCTACCCTCCCAGTGCTGAAATCGACACAGATTAGCGGCTGCCACAGCGCAGGACCAGGCAGTGTTCTGTTATGTTGTACACGGGGGTCTTCATGAGTCGCAACAGACCCGGGGCCACCTACCAGGAACAAGAAGAGTCAATAAAGACAAGACATCGCAGAGAAGCACACCAAAAATGTGCAGGTGTTCCCTTCCTAACAAGAAAGAGGAAATCAAACTTGTGTTACATGAAAAGAAATATAACTTTCAAAGAAGCAGGGAAACCAGATTTCTGCTCTTTGCCGTTGAGTTCACGGACACTCGGAGAAGCCTGTATGGAGGTGAGGGTCTCCTTGGAGCTGCCTTTTTCTCAGAACTCATCTTGAGAATGATTCCAGCAGTGAGTCTTACAAGGCCCTGCTTTGTCTGCACTGCAAGGGGCCTCCTCCTCCCTCACTGCAAACACCTTCCCCCACTGTAGCCCCACTCTATGTCCCACCAAGTGCACCAGAGGAGTGCCAGCACTGCAGAGGTAAAGTGCTTAGCAACACTTCTCCAGTAGTCTGGCAGTTCGAATCCACCTAGCTGCTCTGGGGAAAAGAGGCTGGGGAACCCAAGTGCCTGTTCTATTTTGTCATATAGGGTCGCTTTGATTTGAAATTCAACCTAGGGGACACAATGACAGTAACACATACACTAGGCATTCCAAAGAGCACAGACATGCTGGCAAAGAGTCTGGTGGCTGCCCGGAGCTCACGGTTCGTAGATGAGAGACTTCTCAGCCTAGATGTGGAACAATAAGTCAAGGACTGGTCAGATCTTCCTGGACTGTGAATCTCTCTTTCCATAGCTGATCCGGGCCCCAGGATGCCCCGCTTTAAGGTGGCCCTGGGTGCTCCTGAATGTGCCATTCCCAATGCCTTGTTTTTGGATCCCAGGACCAGTGTCGCCTGGGGCACTCTCCCTGACTCCAGGCCAAAGATGATCCTGCCAGGGTACCTTTGTGGCTGTCCCTTCTAGTCAATTCTGGCACCAAGCGATGCTGCAGCAACACGGAGGTACCACTCACCTAGGCTGGAGTCTTAAGGGAGCAGACCACCAGCTCTCCTCTCCCAAGGAGTCACCAGGTGAGTGGTGCCTCGGTGTCTTCAGGGATCCTCCATGAGACCACATAGGTCTCGCCCATGGAACGACCAAGCCCTGTGGATTTGGTGCTGGACTTGGAACATGATGTGTGTGGCCAAGGAACTTTCGAACCGGCACATATGTGATCCCAGAAGACTTCCTTCAACGGCAAGATGACAAGTGACAGACAATTGTCCCGCTGCCCTTAAAATGACATACGAGCACATCCCTGGTACCTGGACTCAGCCTTAAAAACCATTTCCCCAAGAAAAACACGGGCTTACCTGTGCTTACTTATTTTCATGGCTCACTACAGGTGAGGAAGGAAGCACAAGTAAGCCCATGCTGACCTTGCTTATGGGGTACTCTGTCCGTCTCTGGGAATGCAAGTCAGCAAAGAGCGGGAGGTGCGGGGGGTGGGGGGCACGTTAGGAGAGGGACAACTGCCAGTCACACTTAGACCGGACTCTTTGCTGTGCAGGAAAAGGGGAAGTTTCCCACTACAGGTGAGTAAGTCTGCTCGTGCTTGTCTTGTGCACTGGCGACCCAGTCTGGCCCTGAGGGGCTGTCTGAGTGTGCCTGTTAGTGGCCTCCCTGACATCCTGCTTGGGGGTTTGGCAGAGCCTACCTGCTGGCCAGGACATGGCCACAAATTGGGAGAAACTTAATGCGTTTCACATGCCATTGGCAACGCTGAGCCCACCCACCGTGGTGAAGGAACTCAGGAAATTCCTTTGCCAATTTCTTAGTGCTTTTCTTTTTTCTTCCCAAAGCTGCAGCGCAGAGAGCTCGGTGATTTCAAAAATCAACGAGCAAAAACACCTGCGAATTGCTAGCAGCTTGATAACTTCCGGTGGGCGGGGGGCGGGGGAGGGGGCGGAGGAGGGAGAGTGGGGCGGGGGGGTCGGGGGTGCGGACAGACAAAATACCGTAGTTCAAAACCCAGCTAAGGCGGGTTTTTGGAACTTGGCCATGTACAACTTGGAGCCCCGCGTGGGCTGATTTTGCTGCGCATCCCGCTCTTTGTTTTGTTCGGCCGCCCACAAGGTGCACGGATGTGTACGACATGACAAAATAATAATAATTTATAAATTATCCAGGGTTCACGAGGGAGACGGGGAGGGCGGGGAAAAGTGAGGAGCTGATACCGAGGGCTCAGGAAGAAAGCAAATGTATTGAGATTGATGATGGCTACAAATGTACAAATGTGCTTGACACCGTGGAAGGATGGATGGCTTATGAGAAGAGTTGTACGAGATCCAATAAAATGATCTAAAAGAAAGAGAAGAAATGGATCGAATGAACCTTTCGTCCTGTTGCATGTGGGAAGCTGGAGCAGGTTGGTTTCTGCAGTGGTCACGATGCTCACAGAGGACAGAGGACAAATGTAAAAATGTGCTTTGCCGGCAGTGGGCTTCTCCACGTGCAGCAGCTTCGGAGGCTGGGCTCGGGAAGGGAGCGCGCACAGTCACAACCCCGCTTCCGGCTGAGCGCTGGCGTTTTCCTTTTTTGCAAGGGCCTGGACTGCTGTTGCAAGTGGCCGTCTCCCACCAGGAGGTATGCCGTATCCCAGAACAGCACATTCTCCAGCTCTGTGCCTTCTTCCTGGCTGCTGCAGGGCTTCATTGCTGTGGATAGTTTGTCAGTCCACCCCATTGAAGGTTTCTGGAAAGTTTCTTCTTTGTCTCCCAGCAGAATTATGGCAATACAATCATTAGACTTCAGTCTCCCTCAGAGTGTCTAGTAGTTTTGAATTGCTGACTTTGCAGTTAGCAGCCCAACAGGTCACTACGAGGCCACCAGGGTTCCTAGGTAGAGTGAAATTGCTCCATAGCTTAGGAAGGCTTGCATTTTTTGATGGGAGCAGCCTGCTTCATCTTTGTCCTCTAAAAAAGTTCTGGGAATCACCACCATCTAGTCCTCAAACTTCATCCAAACAAAATCTCTACCCTGCAACCCACCCCCCTCCTGCCTCCACCCCACTCTCTCCCTCCAGGTTCTGGAGCGCTCGGATCCATGATGCATTCACTTATTCTCGATATTTCCCATCAGTGACATCAGACATGATCTGTCCCCCTGGGTCTGGCTTATTTCTCTCAGCATGAGGTGTTCACGAAGTGAATGTCTCATCTCCCTGGCACTGCTTGCATTCTCTCTCTCTCTCTCCCCGAACACAGCCTCTTTGCCCCAGCCTCTGCCATCCTCCTCTGCGTGGGGCCCTTGCCTTGGTCAACCAGAAGTCTGTATGTGCTCTAGTCTCATGATATGCCGTGCTCCTCTCTCCCTCCCTCCGTGCCCAATTCCAAGAGCGACGCCACCATTTCAGCAGCTCAGCAATCACTTCCGGCATCACAGGCCAGGCTCAGTGCTGGGCACCATGACCATGGTTTCTGTCCTTGAGAAACTTGGCATCTGGTTGGTTGTAGAGCCAAGGCTGTAACCAGAGTTTCAGCCTGGTTGGGAAAGGTTGTGGTCTGGAGACTGCTTGGGGTGCGGGGAATGGTTTCTGGGCAGAGTGTCCCGAGAGCTCAGCAGAGTTCACCTGTCAGTCATGCATGTGAGAAGACCTCCAGGTCAGTTTCACCTGGAGGACGGAGTGTGGCTGGATGGGGGGTGAGAAGCCATTGGGGGATCTGGTAGTGAGAGTAGAGGGGCCAGGGATTTGCCATGAAGCAGCTAAAGCGATAGGACCCTTGAGCTGTATGGACAATAAGAATCAACGAAAGGTTTTTAGAAGGACTATTGTTACGGGTTGAATTGCTGCTCTCCCAAAGCTAGGTTGAATTCTTAACCCCTCTACCAAGGAACAGCGGCGACAGGATGGGTGTGGCTTTGTATTTGATTCCAATAGGAAAGGCCAGGTATTCAATATTACCAGCCACTCCTCTGGAGAGAAATGGGCTTTCTGTTAGTGTAAAGAGTCAGAGTCTTAGAAACCCACAGGGGCAGGCCGACTGTGGCGGTCATGCACCTATGTCAATTTCATGCTTGGGATGTAGGGGTGGAGTCTAACTTGTCAATCTGGAGATAGTCAATGGGACCTCTATGTGGGCATGGCTTTCTCCTGAAAATTCTGGGAAGTCTCGCAATATTGTCCAATTGGAGAAGGGGGACTTAACTGAGTGTCTGAGAGACGATCTGCTGACAAGACGAGATGACAGTATGCTGATTGATTCTGATTCCTGGAGAATGGAGGGACCAGAGGAAAAGCTGCATGGGCTTGCCCTGATGGAACCAGACCTCTGGGGCTGGAGAAGCCACAGAGAGACCCCTGCCAGTGCTGAGATACTCCCACCGCCAATGAATACTGCTGATGTACCCTGAGCCCTGGAAAGCAGGAGCCATGGGGTGACCCCTGCCAGCGCCGGGACGTCTCTATTGCACGTGCTTCATGAGTTGGAGGAAGACTTTATAGACTGGTATTGGACATATGGGCTAATATCGGACTTAGAACTTTGGACTGGACTGAGTCGGGATGCTTTCTCCATGTTCCATTCCTCTTGTATATAAACTTTTCCCTTTTATCCATATACGTGTCTATGAATTTGTTTCTACCTGGACTAACATACCTACCCTGCTGTGGGTCAGCATGGATTTGATGACAGAGGGCTTGAGTTTGTACCTATAAGCATGGCATCATTTGAAGACACAGCGCCTTTCTTTGAAGAGGCTAAAAGTTAGGTTCACATGAAGTCACACCCTAGTATATGTTGTTGTCTGTTCTGACCCATAGCTACCTTATGCACAGCACACAGCAACACTGCCCGATCCTACACCACTGCTGCAGCCACAGTGTCTTGCCAGCCCCTCTTCCTCTCTGCCTCTGACCAAACACGATGTCTTCTCCAGGGAGGAAGCCCTCCTGGCCACTCTAAAGTCTGTGAGAGGAAATCTTGCCATCCTTGCTTCTCAAGATCACTCTGTTGGTACTTCTTCCAAGACATAGCTGTTTGCCCTGTTAGCAGTCCATGGTTGTGGTAGTTACATAATTTCATATCAACTTGATAAAGAAGTATGAGGGGTTACCCAGAGAAACCCGGAGAAAAGCCTCACTTTCGTTGCAGAGCTTCTGTTGTAAGCATTTTTCCCACTGGATGAACAGTGAGTAACTCGCTCTGAGTGAGTGCACCCAGTGGCTTTTGCCTGGACACAGTGAATTTTTCATAAAAAAAAGCTTCACTTGAACCTCGTTTTTTTTTTTTTTTCTTTTGTGATGGCCTATTTAAAGGAACAGTATGAGTCTGTGAAAGTTTGTTTCCTGCTTGGGAAAAATGCCACAGAAATCGTTATGCTAGTGAACACAGCTGATAAGGACAGCATCATCGGAAAGACTCAAGTGTACGAGTGGCTTCCTCATTTCTAAAAAGGTGAAACATTGATCGATAACAACTCTTGTTCTGGATGTCCATCAACTTCTAAATGATTAAAATGTCGACCTTAGTGCATTTAGAGTTTATTCCACCAGGTCAGGTTGTTGATCAAGCTTTCTATTCAGAGGTTCTGAAAAAGATTGCATCACAGTGTGCAACTAAAAAGACCCGATTTGTGGCAGATGGGGGACTGGTTTTGCTGCTACGACAATGTACCTGCCCATGCAGCCATCTCAGTGGAGCAGTTTTTGTCCAAAAAGGCAAGTCTCTCTGCCCTGGGCACCTTACTCACCTGACCTTGCTCAGTGCAACTTTGTTTTTGTTTCCATGAATGAAGAGGGGGGACATGAAAGGACAGTGGTTTAGTGACATAGAAGAGATGCAGAAACAAATGCTGTCAGCCATCCAAATGATAAGTTTGAAAAGTGATTCCAAGACTGAAATTGCAGATTTGACAAATATGTTCAGTGTCATGGACAGTACTCGAATGTGATAAGGTTCTTTGGTTAAAAAAAAAAAAATTAAGCACATGATATCGAAAAAAATTTTGGTGACCTTTTGGTTACTCACTCAGATAGGGGTGGAGTCTAGCCTGTCAATCAGGTCACAGCCTCATGCTACTTCCTTGTGGGCATAACCTTCTCATGAGGGTTCTGGGAACTTCCTCTCGCTCTCCAGGGCGGTGGGCCATATCCTTGCTGTGCTTTATTCCTCCCATTGATACACCATGTGCAGACTTGCAGGGACCTATTAGTGGCAGGTCTCTCTTAACCTTCCTCTGGAGAAGCCACATTCAGAGGGAGGGTGGAGCCTCGTGGGGACCTGTGCCAGTGATGAGATGTTTTCACCAACACCAGATCCACAAAACTTTTTGCCCACCAGCCTGTGACTCTTTCTGCACTTAGCACCATTGCCTGTGCTGCATGGGCCTAAGGGGAATTTAATGGACTAGGATCAGACTTAGGGACTTGATCTGGGGTAGGATGTTTTCTCAATATACAATTGGTCTTTGATACAAAGCTCTTTCTTATACATATATAAATGTCCCTGTGTGCAAATGTGGCCTGCATATAATTGATGTATATATTGATCCTGATGGGAGTTGTATGAGCCCCCAATAAAATGATTTATTTAAAAAAAAAGAGGGGGAAAGAGAAGCTTACGCCAAGGGCTCAAGTAGAAAATATTTGGAAATGAAGATGGCAACATGTGTACAAACATGCTTGATACAAATGATGCATTGAATGTTCTAAGAGCTGTAAGAACCCCCAATAAAATTATTGGAAAAAAAATTAAGAGAGAAAAAAAATGTTCCTGGATTTGTTTCTTTAGTCAACCACTTCTAATAAAATGATTCATTCAATGCTTTTGTCTGCATCACAGTTCAGTGCATCCAGACTTAGGGTGGGTCCTAATCCCGGCTGAGGATGTCTTCTGAATGGGGAAAACGGACATGGAGAGACACACACAGGAGGACTGGAAGCCATAGGATGCCAAGAAACATCCAGGGCTATCAGGTGTTGGAAGAGTCACAGAAAAAGTGGACAGAGAGAGCACGGTCCTGCTGGCATGCTGTCTATACCCTCTCACCTTCAGAACTGTGAGGTGCTGTGTTTCTGTGCTTCCAAACCACCCATTTGTGGTATGCTAAGTCAAAATAACAGCAGAAAAAAAGGTAAGCATTAAGGATACTTGAGAGTTAAAACTAGCAGGAAGTGACTTCTGGTATGGGTGAGAGGTAACACGTGTGTGTGTGGGGGGGGCGCAGAGAAGGGGGTAACATCTGGGAAGCTGCCCTTTTTCCCACTTCCAGCAAACCTTTCCTCTGTTTTCCCATCTCACTGCCCCTGGGATCTCAAGCTTCTCTCTACTTCTGGCAGGACCCCTCTGCCCCCGTCTGCCAGGCTTCCTCTCACCTCCAAGCTCCCCAGGAATGGGCTGCACAGTGTTTGGGAGCACTGACCCCGTGCGCTCGTGAAATGGGAGAGAGCTGTGCCTTTCAGGGATGGGTCTTGGTCAGACTGTCCATGTGGATGTAGAACTCACGGTCTGGTTTCCGTGAGGTTTGGTGGATACTGCCAACCAACCTCCTTGGAGAGCTTGGAGCTAAGCCATTTTCAGTGTGTAAATGACCCCTGGGCCCCTGGACTACAGCTATTGAGAAGAGTCCTGGCACTGGCACCCTGGAGCTCTTGCCAAGGTTTGGGGGTGCTTAACTGAATCATGTTATATAATATGAAAGGCCAGGTCCATGGCACAGATAACCCAAAAGTCATTTCTCTTTACTCTTTTGGTTTGTAGTCTTAAACTATTTTCTCTCTCAATTTTTTTTATTAAATTGGAGTTTTTAAATAGTAGTTTCTCTATGAGAGCTATGTGAAAGTTTGTATTTCAGGTTTGGGCACAGTTTATGACTCTATGTAATAGACATGAATGGATGGATTACCGTTTACAGCCAGTGCAGTCCCCCCAAAGGTATTTGAGAGCAGACTTGTGAAAGTCCTTCTTTGTGGCTGTATTTTTGTACTTAGGTAGGAAACAAGTCACAAGAAAGAGAAGAAAACGGCTCCCTGAGATGTGATCAAATCCGCCAGGAAGGACATCAAGAAGCTGTCCTCTGCCTGCGGCCAGCGAGAATAGACTCAGGGGTCTGCCTTGCACCTGCGGCACAGCATTGGGAAAATAAAGATTTATGATCTTGGTATCCACAGTGATGAATCACTTGGTGCGACATGTTTTCTGGCACAACCTGTCAAAAGTAACGACCCATAGTCTGTTCCAGAGTTCATCCGGTTGTAAACGTTCTCTACAAAATATGGACTACAGCGGAACACAATTTGTCTGAGTCTTTGCACAACTCTCCTCAATTACTGTCCCTGTCACCAGTGAAAATGAATGGATGGATAATTTCAGGCTCAGATATATTCTTGTCGCCTGCATCTCCCTGGGCATCTCCAGCCTGTGGATCTAATGGGGTCACTTTATGAGTCGTAACTCAAATTGTATTGTTCCTTACCAAGGCCCCCTTGGGCCTCCACACCCTGCACTGACCTTGATTCCCCTGCAAAGTTCTCCCCAAGCACCTCTGCACCTCCCTAAGGATGCCTCACTCGCCCTTGAGTAAGTCTGCACCTGCGCAGTTCTGTCCCTGCCTTGAGGTTGGCAGTGCCCCTAGGCATATAGGAGGCTCCATTAACTTTGCTGGGTTGCTGAAAGACCATGCAGAGGCTCACGGCCATCCACCGGCCCCATCCCACCTGCTCTGGGCACTGCCCCGGCTTCACTGGTGACTTCTTGGTACCAAACAGGGGGTGCTGGTCTTTGGCCAAAGTGGAAGGATACGAACACTCTTCTTTTGTGAATGTGCTGTGTGCGTGTGCAATCTGTGAAACTCTATCAGGATATTTTGCAGACAGAGAAACAACCTTTCCATTTTCACCTAAAATCTTTCTCTCTGCTGTCGCCATCACTTGCCATCAAGCTGAGCCTGACGATGGGCACCTCATGCGCAACAGAAGACCACGGGACTGGCCTGAACCAGCAACTCACAGAGCAGAGAACTTTCAGGCAAGGGGTTTCCCGGTGAGTGCGTTAGCTAAAGAGCTTTGTAACCTGTGCATGAGCAGGGAAGCTTCACTGGGAGGCGAAAGGCCAGACAGAGAGAGAGCCCTGATTTTAGCCTGGTTGAGAAGAGACTGTGCTGATTGAAGAACTGCATCCTGAAGCATACCTGGTAGTTATTTGTAACCCATCACTTCCTTAATGAAGCCTGCACCCATGAGCATGGTCTGTGAGTTCTGCGTGGCCTTGTGATTACTTACCAAACTCCACAGGGAAGGAGAGAGTGCTGTGGGAGGGGTAGCTGGTGTCAACACTAATAAAAAAAATTGGAGGGTGGTGGTATGTCTGCTTTCCTCCTTGTAGGAATTGACATTGGCCTTGGGCTGATGTAGTGATGGTAATTCTTCCCCCATTTTGAAGTTGTACAAATTCAGATGCCCCCGCGTCACCGTTCTTTAAAGATACATTGACTGGAACATGAGGGCAGCTTGCCTCCCTGGACCGTGATGCGTCTGCCATTGAACACTGCTGCCCAGCGGGCCCCTACTATCACTGTGTCTTCTCTGTCTCCTTCTCAGAGAGAGCAAAGTTTCCCCCAGGAAATGCCGGCCTCTGTGCAAAGAGTGCATCTACCTCACCACTTTGCTGATAAGCCCAACACACAGAAACTCTAGCTGAGGCCACAACTGGGACTGGCATTATATTTTCTTGAACACACGGACACGTGTATTCTTTCAATAAAGGGTTAAGCTTTATTCATGGTGGTTCACACGCCCCTTCCTGAAAGTTGAAGGGATAGAAATACAGTGTGTGAAAAATGGGGCTTTGTGGGAACTTCCCTCGGCTGGCTTTCAGGGCTTGCCTATCTGTGTGAGACCTTGTACCTGACTATTCTGCTCCATCTTTGAGAAGGTAACTGTGTTAGTCTGGGTAGATTACAGGAACAAATTTCATAGACACGCATATGGATATAAGGGAAAGGTTTATATACAAAAGAAGGGAAAGGTTTATATACAAAAGGAATGGAACATTGAGAAAACATCCCAGCCCAGTCCAGTTCAAAGTCATAAGTCCAATATTAGCTCATATTCCCAGTACCAGTCTATAAAGTCTCCTTTCAACTCATGAAGTCACAGGTCAGCGGGTACAGAATCCCAGCACTGGCAGGGGTCTCTCCATGGCTCCTCACTTCCAAGGCTCAGGGTCTATCAACAGTATCCAGTGGTGGCAGAATCAACTCATTGCTGGCAGGTGTCTCCTTGTGGCCTCTCCAGCTTCAGAGGTCTGGCTCCATCAGGGCCAAGTAGTGTGGCTTCTCCAGCTCCTCAGACCCTCCCATCTTGTCTTGTCCATGATTAATCATCTCTAAGACTACTCTCAACAACTGGGAAGATAGCTTCTCATCTTCACGAGGGAAATACCGTGAGATTTCCCAGGAGTCTCAGGAGAAAGTCATGCCCACATAGAGGCCACATTGGCTACTCAATGGCCATCTCCAGATTAACAGGTTAGACTCCACCTCTACATCTCAATCATGAAATTAACACAAACATGTGACTGCCACAGTACCCCCACCAAAAAAACCTCCAAAACCCCCAAATCAGAATTTTTTCAAACATAGGTATTTAAATTTTTTTACATAAAACAACCCTATCACCTTCAATGTATGCTCCTGTGTTAGACAGGTTTCTCTACAGAAACAAAACCAGGACACTAATAATTTTATACATATATATATATATAGATAGATAGATAGAAAGAAAGATGTCTAACATTAGAAAGAAACAGTTAACTGATGTATAAAGCAGTACAATTGGCTCGTTGCAACTCACTTGCGTGAGAGAGCTAGTACCCTGGCAGTCCTTTGAGTCTTGAGGGCCACCAAGTAGTCCTCTGTAGAGTAATTCAGGCTTTCCAACTGCAAGCAGCAAACAGCAAATCAGGTCACCAGCAGTCAGTCAGATGACAGAGTCCAACAGTCCCCAGCTCAAGAGATATATATTCCAGGAACATGGCAAAGCAGGACTTGAAGGAACCTCAACTCATAGCAACACAGTCCATGGGTTGGGTGTTCCATGAGTAGTGTAGCTTGGAGATCGAGGCACAGGACCAAGAAGGCAGCCGGCTGGTCCGAAGATCCAAGAGCAAGAGAAAAAGGCGAGACTCACCAAGCCATTTATATCTCCGCCCTTCAATTGATCTCACATGTGCTCATTGGTCATGTTGGCACAACAAACCTATCTACCACATCTCCATTACATTTAATACATTTACCAAATCTGTAATTCCATTCTGGGAAACATTTTTCTAACTCATGTGTTTGATGGCTGACAGCATCTCCCTCGTTTTTTTCCTTCAACTCGTCTGTATAGTCCAATTGCTTCATGTCCTTCTTCATTCATAGAAACAAAAATAAGTCACACTGAGTGAGGTGAGGTGAGGTGAGTAAGGTGAGTGGGACAAGAGGCATGGTGGTTTTTGCCCTAAACTGGTGCACAGAGATGGCTGGATGAGCAGGTGCAATGTGGTGGCAAAACCAGTTCCCAATCTGCCACAAATTAGACCTTCTTTGGGGTCCCATACCATTACACAGTCTTTGCAGAACCACTAAATCAGTGATTCTCAGCCTTCCTAATGCCTTGATCCTTTCATATAGTTTCTCATGTGGTGGTGACCCCCAAACACAAAATTATTTCTGTTGCTTCTTCAAAGCTGTAATTTTGCTACTGTTTAGAGTCGTGTGACCCCTGTGAAAGTGTCATTTGACCCCCAAAGTGGTCTCGACTCATAGATTGAGAACTATTGCTCTAAATAGAAAACTCATTTAACAGTTTGACTTCATGGACTGAATTCCAAAGCACTATCCATTTCACATTAACACACACACACACAAATGAACATTGTCTTCATCTTTGATTTCACTTAGCAAGCAGTTTTGGGGCGAGGTGATGATGGCGTCTAAAACTGGCTTGGTTGATGTTTTACTGTTGGGGTCCTAAGAATAGCATTATGTCTCATTGACCTTGGAAAAGAAGTCTGAGTCACTTCATAGCTGCTGTTTCTAAGCAAAGCAGGTTTCCACTCAATGCTTTTTATCCTGGTCCATCAAAGCCCAAGGCATATGTTTTGCAGTCACCTTTCTCATTCCCAAATCTTCCATTACAATTCGCTGAATCGAGCTCCAAGATCAACAGATAACTTCCCCATCTCTTCAGTGTTCTGTTGTGGGTCTTGCACGAATTTTGTCAACATTTTCATCTGTTGGGAAGTTGATGGATATCTAGAATGAGGTTTACCATCAATCGACATTTCACCTTTTTTGAAATGAGAAAGTGACTCATACGCTTGAGTTTTTCCCATAGTGCTTTCCTTGTAAGCTGTGTTTAACACCACAACAGTTTTTGTGGCATTTCAGCCAAGCAGAAAACAAAATTTCACAGCTGCATGCTGTCCTCTTAAATTGGCCATCACAAAAAATGAGGTTCAAGCAAAACTGCTTTTACAAAAAAATTCAATGTGACCAGAGAACCTTTCTAAGAAAGGCCACTTGGTGCACTAACTCAGAGGGAGTTGTTGGATGCTCATTTAACCAGAAAAATGCATACTATGAAAGCTCCCTCCACCCAGGACAGGTTTTTTTTGAGGGGGGTACCCCCTTTTAAAAACAAGTTATTTACTAAGGTTTGGGAGTTATGAGTGGTTTTATTTACTTATTTATAAATCACTGCTGCATTTATATTACTATTTGTGCTTTTTTTCATCTTTTCATCATAGATTGGTTTATCTGGTTCCATGGAACTTCAGGGAAGATTAGAGACAGTCTACCTAGCCACCCATCAGTCATTGTCATAGAATGGGATCTTGGAACTTGGGAGCATGAACTCACTGTGACCAGCCATCTGCGAGTTGGACTTGTGTCCTTTATGGCGCCTGAAGGCCAGCAGCATGAGATGAAGTCATCCAGGACAAAGACAGACAGAGCATGCTGAAATCCTGGAGCGGTGCCCATGCTTTAGAAGGAAAACAGGCATGGCCCCATCTTCAAGAAATCTATTTGATGCCAATAGTCATCTTTATGTTCCATCTCTGTTTAGAATTCAATTCCAAGCAGGGCCACAGGAAGTTATAAGAGAGATAGCCTGGCTCTCCTCATTTATTTATTTATTTATTTATTTATTTAATTTCTTGGCCCTTTTCCCTTTTTTCTCAATTTCTTGATCCATGATTTAGATTTAAACAGACTGGAAAATCCAATAGGTGTCAATATACATTTATAAATAATTTTACTGGGGGCTTGTACAACTCATCACAATCCACATATCCACCCATTGTGTCAAGCACATTTGTACATGTGTTGTCATCATTCTCAAAGCATTTTCTTTCTATTTGAGTCCTTGGTATCAGCTTCTCCCTCCCCGACCCCCCCTCCATCACAAACCCTTGATAATTTATAGATTTGTTTTTCATGTCTTGCACTCTCCGATGTCTTCCTTTATCCCCTTGTCTGTTGTCCAGGGAGTTATAGGTAGACCATTGTCATCAGTTTCCCCTTTCTTCTCCCGCCTTCCCCTTATCTTCCTGGTATGTCTACTCTCAATATTGGTCACAAGGAGTTTATCTGTCCCCTATTCCCTATGTTTCCAGTTCTTATCTGTACCTATATACATGCTCTGGTCTAGCCAGATTTGTAAGGTAGAATTAGTCATGATAGTGAGGGGCGGGGAGGAAGCACTAACGAATCAGAGGAAAGCTGTATGCATCGTTGGTGCTACACTGCACCCTGCCTCCACCCTGTGGATGCCTATATTCTGAAAGCACTGTGGACGAGAATAAGGAACCTTTGTGAGGCAGTGAGGTCAGCATAAGTCAGCACTTAAAACCTCTCAGCTGCTCCAAAGGAGAAAAATGGAGTTCCCTGCTCTGGTCAAGACAGACCAGTCTGGGAGCCCCTGGGAACACCACTCCTCTGTCCTGTGGGGCTCCCTCTGGGTCACAATGCACTCTATGGCAGCAGTGGGTGGGAGAGACCAGAATTCACTCTAGTTAGACATTTTGAAAAGGTAGAAGAAATGGAGTTTGTGATGTGAGATCAAATACTGTACTATATCGACTGGGAAAATATAATACAAGCAGAATTCTTGAGATCAAAAGCTATAATGATATTGGATTTTAAAAATAATTAAGGAAAAAATCCATTCCACACATTCTGACAGAGCTCCCTGTTATCTAAAAAATATCTTAAACTTATTGTATTTTTCAAGGAAAATAATCAGGTGATCCCTTACTAAGCAGGCTTTTTTTGGGTGGTGAAAATGCAGTGAACGCTTGAACGATGCAGGTTTGAGCTGT
>PVJH01032616.1:0-22414 GCA_004026705.1 Nesogale talazaci | reverse complement strand
AGATGGTTCGGCCTTAGAAAATCAGCGTCTCACACCCTAAGAAAGACCACAAAAGGGACTTGATAAGAACCAACAGCCGCTTTTAAATAAAATCTCAATCCTCACCGGTCTATGGAGTGCCAAGAGGCCCCCAGGAGCTAAAGCCAGGCTGGAGGAGAAGGAAGCAGGAGGATGTGCTTGCCTACTGATTTGAAAACATGCTGTACCACTACTATCATCACCATAGCCTGGTTCAGGTGTAACAGTCGACACATAGACAACTGGCATGGAACCGAGTGTCTAGAAATCAACTCCCGCATCTCTGGTCAATGGATGTTCGATGAGGACTCCAAATCCATTCCACGGAGAAGGGAGAAACTGTTCTAAATATTGGGAACATTGGATTTCCCGTTGCAGGGAAATGAAACAGGACCCATGCCTCCCACTGTACACAAACACAAATTCAAACTGGAATAAGGACCCAAATGTGCCCAAGTAAAGGCATAAACTTCTTAGGAGAAAATGCGGGGCCTTTTTGGAACAGTGGATCAGGCTGAGCTTTTAACAATGGGCCTTCGATTATCATAACAAAAGCACCAACAGCAAAAGAGGAATTAATCGACTGTTGTTGTTCAGCTCTGTCAAATGTCTTCAGTGCAGCTTGGACTTCTTCCATTGCTACCATTGGTTCTGGCTTAGTTTCTACCTCTTTACCTGTCTTTATGTCAACTAATGGGGGGGGGGGCGGAGAAGAGAGATACAGTGACTGTGTTTTCTTTCCATCTTCTTTTCATGCTTCCTGCATCGTTCAATATCGTGCCCATCGAATGGTTCAGGCCTGCAACACCAGGCTTGGATTTTTTCCTTGAGGTCTTTCCGTTTAAGATATGCCGAGCAGAGCTCGCTCTTTGATTTTCCCACTCCAGGTCTCTGCACACTGTATTATTACAGTATTTTACTTTGTCCTCATGCTTGCCCTTTGAACTTTTCTGCTCAGCTCTTTGACTCAGTCCTTGCTCCCACATGCTTTAGCTCCACACACTGTGATCAAGAGTAAGTTTCAGAGGCTCTTCTGAGATCCGCCCTGATCTTGTCTTTCTTACCTACCTTTTAAATGACCTTTTTGAATGGTATTCTTGATGTTCTCTCACAGCTCTTTGGGTCTTTGATCAAATCTGCTCTTGAAATGTAGGGGGAGGGCCGAGCCCCGGTGGCGTAGTGGTTGTGCGCAGGACTGCGGCCCACTGGGTTGGAGGTTCAAATGCAGCAGCAAGGCTGGGCCTCCTACTCCCACCACCAGGGGGGAGTGATGTCTGCCCCCCCCCCAAAAAAAGGAAATTTAGGGGGATGGGCTCAAGGTCTTATTTGGGAGTCTCAGGAACTTGTTTCCGTTTTCTTCAACTTCAGCCTGAACTTACATGTGAGCATTGTTTCCGTTTTCTTCAACTTCAGCCTGAACTTACATGTGAGCAATTGCGGGTCTGTTCTACAGCCAACCTCTGGCCTGGTTCTAGCTGCGGACCGAGAACTTCTCGATATTTCTCTATTGTCCCTTCCCGCGGATCGAGACCACTTGATTCCTGTGTCCCATCTAGAGACGCCCACATGTCCTTTTGTGCTGCTGAAAGAACGCATCCGCAATGAAGTCATTGGTCTTGCAAAATTCTATCTTGTGGTCCCCACCTTCCTTTCTTATCAACAAGTCCATGTTTCCCAACTCTTACTCCTTCCTCTTTGCTTCCAACTTTTGCCTTCTAATCCCCAGGCGTGGTCAGTGCCTCTTAATGACACGTTCGATGGGTGTCGGACCGAGCACAGTCACATCTCTCAGCGTCTTCGTCCCTAGCTTTTTTGGCTGATGCATAAGCTTGAATTGCCTTGACCTTGTCTTCTTGAACGTGGGTAGACGTTGTCCTGTGACGACAGCTCTTGAAAAGCCCCTCTGTGACAATGGATGTGGCGTCACTGCTCTTGAATCTGGCCTTCCCGGCATAGCCAACCATATGCCTGCCTGGTTTGGAACGGTCACTACCAGTCCATTTCCGCTCAGTCATAACCTAGACTATTGATCTTTGTGTGGTCTATTTCCTTGTCAATGGATTTCCCTTTTGCAAGCTTCATGTCTCATAGATTCTAAGTTCCTTTTATTAATAAATGCTTGGGACGGCTTCTTCTCATGTTGGCTCGTGTCCCCTCACCAAATGAAGGCACCACAGGCTTGACTCCATCCGTGTCACGTTGGTGGACTCTCCTTTGGCAAGGTAGCTCTTTCTCAGTCATAGTCTCAGTGACTTCGGGCCAGAAGTTCTCCTCTGCTGGTCCTCTCCCTGACAGAGGCTGCTGCTATTCAGGGGGGTTTCAGTATCTGACAGTGTGTCAAGGCTACCCACAGGGTTTGCACTGGCTACTCCCTCAGAAGTGAATTCCCTCTTCCTGGTCTGCTCTTAGTCTGCAAGCCCCGCTGAGACCCGGTCACTGGGTTGACCCTGAGATTTGAAAGCCACCCAAGCTATCACGGTACCACAAGCTGACTGACAAGCGGTAGAAATAGATAAGGGGGGGAAGGAGTGTGTGTGTGTGTGTGAGGTGGGGTTCTAGAGAGAAACAAAACCAGGATGCTTGTGATTTTATAGACACGGGGTGGTTTGTACAGCGAGAAGGAATCAGGCGGCTAATTAGTCTACACAGCAGTCCAGAGGAATCCATTCAACTCACTTATGTGGAACTGATATCTTTGAAGCCCCTTTAACTCACGCAGGCTGCCAGTCCAAGGTCAAGGGTGGGAAACAAAAAGGCTGTTCCCCCGCTCAATGCCCCCAAAGATATCTGTTAGACCTAGAACACTGATTGTCACTAATGGTAAATGACCGTCAAGTTCTCTCCCCAAAAACCCCAGGTATCCAGAGTCAGAAGACACCATTGTTTCTCCTGCTGTGAGGGACAGTGGATGGCTGTCCCTGAAAGCTTAAACTAGTCTCCAGCTTTAGGGCCACCACCAGGAATCTGGGACCCCCCATCTTGTCACAGGTATACCCTTAATCCCTCCCCTTCCTATAGCGAGTGTGCCCCTAGATTGTCCCCTTCCCATGACTGTATTACCAACAGCACAACCCTCTCCTGTGACGTAGGTCTTTACCTGTAATGAGGGGGCTTGCATGCCCCCCAAAGGTATGTATATAAGCCTTGGTTTGAAATAAAGAGCTCTCTCTTCCCCGGTCCTCATTCTCCTGGTCCCCTGTGCCCTCTCCCTCTGTCCTCCTTCCCCAATCCCTGGCTAGCTCCTGCAATTCCCACCTCCCACCTCCTCACGTGGACCACCAAGCGGGGCTGAGGTGAGCATGCTACCGTGAAATGTGTCTGACGCCTTTACTCCATTGGCTCTTCTCGAGGACTTTACTGTCCTCTTGACTTATTATGGCCCTATCATCGCGCCTGCCGGGCCTGTGATGATGTGTTAGGGGCTGGCAGTCAAGGAAGCAGAAAGTGGAGTCTGCTCTCGGGCGAGCCAGTCAGGTCGGGGCAGCAACAATCTGTCTTGCCCGGGAGCTTGGCGAAACCGATCTGAAAGGTGCCTCAAGCTCTAGCAACACGATCCGTGGGCTGCCCCTGGGTAGCGCAGCACACAGTAGGGCAGCAGGGAGCTCGCTCCAAGCAGCAGCACGCTGCTCTGATCACCAGAGAGGGAGAGAGAGAGACGGGATGCTGGCCAGGAAAAGCGTTCATCTCGGTCGCTCTCCAATCACGCGGTGACCTGGTTAAATGCCGCCCACGTGTTCCTAGGGAGGCCTCGCTGACACAATAGACCTAACCATCACAGTGGGACATCATAAAAATTTTAAGTCCCTTTTCCTATAAAGGCTTCACCACTACAACAACAACAACAAAGCAAATTACTAATTGGAAGAATATCTTCAGAAACCATATGTCTAATACACATCTAATAACCCAAACATGTAAACTTTGACAACTTCACCAAAAGACAGATAACCCAATCATTGACCAACCAAGGACTTGAATAGCCATCTCACCAAAGAATCCCGTCAGTGAGGACAGGAAGGGTAGCAAGGTTAGAAACATCGCATTGATTAAGGGCAGGCTTGCTCGGCTAATTACTGCAGCTGCTATTAATAGGCTGCATAGCTGTAAGCAGTTGAATTGGAAAAAGCGTGCCAGGTGATTTACAACAATGAGGAAAACAGCAGCAAAACGAGTCGCTTCTGGCGCCAATTATGTTCAACCCAAACCACCGTAGGATTGGATTCCTGTGTTTGGAGGTGGAGGATCCTGGTCCCGTGAGACATCCCCATTAGCCTAATAATGAGCATCAAAGATGACACCAGCTTCTTAGATCTGTCCAGCGCTGCTCCTTTTCCTGTCACGGGGTCTGAGCCACAGTCCTTCCACTCTTCTGATTTTCCCCTGGAGGAACAGAGACGAAACCAAACAGGAAATGGGAGACCTCATCAGAGGCCCAGGGAAGTATTTCCCACTTGTCTACATTCTCCCAGAAAGCATCATCCTTTCATCTTTTCAGTCCCTCGACACATATTACTGATGCGTCAACCATGTGCCGAAAGGGCCCTGGTGGCATAGTGGAAGATGGGTTGGACCACTAAGCACAAGGCCAGTAGTTCAAACCGCCCGACTGCTCTGTGGGTGAAGAACAAGGCTGTCTGTTACCATAAAGATTTACAGCCTCAGGGGCAACTCGCCTGCCTCAACAGCAAGGAGTGACCATGTGCCAGGCACTCAAGAGGCCATGCTTTTGTTGGCATGAGTTCCCACCCAATGAATCTCAACTCGTGACATCTTTCTGTAAAACAGAACAAAACACAGGCACAGGCAATTGTCTCTCTGGTCCCGTGGGGTCTTCCTGAGCCTGTTTGAGCCCGTTGTTGGGGCGACTGCATTAACCCGTTTCCTTGAGGGTTCCTTCCTGTTTGCTGACCTGCTCCTCGAGTCAACATGGTGCCCTTCTCCAGGGCCAAGGCCCTCTGGAGAGCAAGGCCCAAGGCCCTGGAATGAAGTCTCACCACCCTGTTTCTAAGGAGCACTCCGACGGCCCTTCCTCCAAGACACAGGTGTTCATTCTTGCCGTCGTCGATGACGCTGGTCCTCCCAACATCCTTCACCCACACCAGGGTCCCAAGGCATCGCTTCTTCCTCCGTCTCCCTGAGTCACCGCCCAGCTCTCCCGTGCATGCCAGCTGCATGAAAAGACCACGGCCTGGGTCAGGCGCCTCCCGGCCATCCACACGACATCTTTGCTTTTGAAGACCAGGAGGCCTTTTGCGGCGGAGCAGCCCAGTGCCCTCCATCGTGTGCTTCTTGGTGGCTGCGTGCGGGAGCGCCGATTGCTGTCCACTTGGTGACAAAGCACGGAGAACCGACAGGACAGAGGAGAGTTGTCTCAGGGGGTTCCCAGGATTGAGCAGCTTATGAAAGAAGGGGGCCTCGTGCTGCTCCCGAGGAGTGGCTGATGGCTCTAAACCAGGCTACCGAGTGCCTCAGCACTTCGTGGATTCCTTCCCCAAGTGGAATGAAATCTTGGACAACCTCCGTTCCGCTCTTCTCATTGTGCTGTGCGAGAACTGGAGGAGGGCACACTCACTCTTCAAACTCGCTACCGTGGAGACAAGACTGACTCCCAGCGGCCCCCTGTGGGTGTCTGTGGCGGTCATGTGCTTATGTTAATTTCAAGATTGAGATGTAGGGGTGGAGTCTAGCCTATTAACCTGGAGCTAGCCATGGAGTAGCCAATGAGGCCTCCGTGTGGGCATGGCTCTCTCCTGGGATTTCTGGGAAATATCGTGGGATTTCTGGGAAATATCGTGAGATTTCCCTCATGGAGATGAGACGCTATCTCCCCAGTTGTTGGGAGTTTGTCTCAGAGACAACGAACTACGGACAAGACAAGATGGCAGCATCTGAGGCGCCGGAGGAGAAGCCACACGGCCTTGCCTTGATGGACCCAGACCTCTGAAGCTGGAGAAGCCACATGGAGAGCTCTGCCAGCGCTGAGTGCCTCTACCACCCCTGGATGCTGAAAGCGAGGAGCCTGGAAGTGAGGAGCCATGGGGAGACCCCTGCCAGCGGCGGGACTCTGCACCCACTGGCCTATGACTTCGTGAGTCGGAAGGAGACGTTATAGACTAATATTGGATTATGACATTGAACTGGACTGGGTTGGGATGTTTTCTTAATGTCCTATTCCTCTTGTATATAAACCTACCCTTATATCCATATGCGTGTCTATGAGTTCATTTCTCTAGTCTCCGCGGACTAACACAGTGTCCAAGGCGGTACCTGTTGATGGGAGTAGGCAGCCCGGTCTTTCCTGCCCGGAGCTGCTGCTGGTGGTTAGGAACTGTTGACCTTGTGAATCGCAGCCTGAGGTGTAACCGCGATGCCACCCAGGCTTCTTCACTCTCTCATGGAAGGGGCTTAAAGCACTTCTCACCACACTGAGCGTGCCACCTCTCACGTGGACCCCAACCTTTAGATAGACAAGCAGGTTTTTGAGTCCGTGCGTCATCGTCAGCTCGAATGCTAGAACAGTTCCGTCAACGATGTGGTCCTGTTCAATAGTCCCCCCCACCCCCGGACAGATCCCTGAAGATCCGGGTGCTTTACAGCAGGATGGCTTTGTGAGTTGGGCCTGGGGCGCAAACTGAAAAGTCCTCACAAGACGAGCCTTTTAGGGTCCCAGACGCTTGTCTTTCTGATACGGGGTGCTCTCTGAGGTCTTCACCACACTGTGCTGTGCACCAGAAGAACCCAGCTCGGGAGTCGACATGGGCTCCCAGTGGCCCCTGTGGGTGTCCACGACTGTACTTCTTGATGGGAAAAGAAAGCTCAGTCTTTCTTTCTCCATCGTTTGCAACTGCAGACCATGCAGAACTCAGCCCAGTGGTAGCTAGCACGCCACCAGGACTCCTCGGGGGATAGTAGAATGCACAAAACCAATACCGTGTGTGATAAAGAGTGGGGGACTGCCCTGCAGAGCTTTTAAGAGAAAAGAACGCATGCTTGGGGTTTGACCGGCTTGGGATCGCCTCAGAGTGGTGGGATGTGAGGAGCACTGGGGTGGAGGGTGAGCTAGATAGGAAGCCAGGGGCCATAGTGGCTTATGAGGTGGGCTGTGCAAATTTCAAGGTCATCAACAGTTCAAAACCACCAGCCTCTCCTGGGGAGAAAGGTAAGGCAGTCTGCTCTCGCAAAGATGAACCATCTCAGAAACCAACAGGGGCCGTTCTTGTTTTTTGTCTTTTCCATTTCATTTATAAATCATTTTATTGGGGGCTCTTACAACGCTTACAACAATGAATACATCAGTTGTAGAGGGCACATTTGTACCTATGCTGCTGTCATCACTTTCAAAACATTTTCTCTCAACTTGAGCCCTTGGTATCAGCTGCTCTCCTCTCCCTCCCACTCTCATGAATCCTTGACAAATTATAAATTATTATTATTTTCATATCTTACACTGTCCACTCTCTCCCTTCACCCATATTTCTATTCTTCATCCCCCTGGGAAGGTGGGGGTTATACGTCGATCATTGCAACAGATTCTCTTTCTTCCCCTTCTCCTCCATTTCCCCCCTACCCTCAAAATATCACTACTCCCATTACTGACAAGTTTACCTCTTCTGGGTTCCTTGTGTCGCAAGCTCTTATCTGTACCAGCACACATGCTCCAGCCTAGCCAGATTTGTAAGGTAGAGCTGGGATCATGATGGGGTGAGGGGGAGAGGAAACATGAAGGAATTAGAGGAATACTGTGTGTTTCTTCAGTGCTATACGGCACCCTGGCCGACTCATCCCTTCCTGTGACCCTTCTGGGAGGGATACCCGTTGTCTGTAGATGTGCTTTGGGTCATTCCTTTTGATATGATGGTTTGTTTTCCGCCTTCTGAGTCCCGTTCCCTGGTCCTATCAACACCTTGAAACCGCACAGGTTGGTGTGCTTCCTCCATGTAGGCTTTGTCACTTCTCTGCTGGATGGCCACTTGTTTAACTTCAAGACTTTAAGGCCACAGATGCGATATTTTCTGATAGCTGGGTTTTCTTCCCCACATTGGCGGCTGTGGCAGTCATGTGCTTATGTTAATTTTATGATTGAGATGCAGGGGTGGAGTCTAGCCTGTTCATCTGGAGATAGCCATTGAGTAGCCAATGAGGCCTCTAAGTGGGCATGGCTTTCTCCTGAGACTTCTGGGAAATCTCGCGATATTTCCCTTGTGAAGACGAGAAGCCATCTTCCCCAGGTTGGGAGTTAGTCTTAAAGACGATGAATCACGGATAAGACAAGATGGCAGCGTCTGAGAAGCTGGAGGAGCCGGCGGAGAGACCACACGGCTTTGCCCTGATGAAGCCAGACCTCTGAAGCTGAGGCGGCCACATGGAGACCTCTGGCAGCGATGAGTTGCTTCTGCTGTTGATGGACCCTGAGGCCTGGAAGTGAGGAGCCATGTGGAGACCCCTGCCAGCGCCGGGATTCTGCACCCACTGACCTGTGACTTTGTGAGTCAGAAGGAGACTTTATAGACTGATTCCGGGTATATGGGTTAATATCGGACTTATGACTTTGAGCTGGACTGGGCTCCATGTCCTGTTCCTCTTGTGTATAAACCTTTTCCTTATATCTATGTGCGTGTCTATGAAATTTGTTCCTCTAGCCTGCCCGGACGAACACAGCGGCTGCACTCATTTCGTCTTCAGCGATCGTGTCGGGAAGGTGAGCATCACAGGCCACTAGAACAAAGTGCTCTCAAAGAGGCAGTTCTACTCTGTCCTGGAGGGTCGCAATCAGGCAGAATTGACCCCATCGACGACGACAGGAAGTTTGATGTTTTAGCCTGTCAGATTATGTTGTTGAGAGGTACAGAAGAGTCTGGAAAAGTCTGGAAGGAGCAAAGAAGCAATGTTCACCCTCTTTCTCTCTTTCTTTTATTCCACACCACCCATGTTTGGTGGCAGGACCTTGGGGGGTGAGGGAAGAGAGGGATGTGGCCGAGACGCTGACTCTGAGCTCTTCAGAGAGCCCGAGGCCAGCCCGTGGCCCTGAAGCTCTGCTCCAAACAGATGTCTGATCCTCAAGGGGGAATTTAATTGGCTGGAGAGCCGAGACTCCGTTAAATTCGATCTCCCTGATTGCATTCCACTTATTTCCCTTTGTTTCCACCATCCAAGGTCCACTCTACCCCGTGTGGGGTCAGAGCTGGAATCACTATGCCCCAGCACCGACTCTGAGTGACAATTTCTCTTCTGTCTTTCCTCCACTTACCACACAGGACTCCTGCACCCCCAGGCCACGGCAGAGGGCACGTACAGAATCCAGCTAGTCTGCCATTTCGATCAAAGTCACGTTATTGAAGTCTCTTTCTAAAGTTGTGCTGTGCTTGGGGTGGGGGCGGGGGGAATAAACATCCTTCCATTGGCAGGTTCCCATCATGTGGTTAGCTTCACCAGAAAAACCCGTAAAAGCCAGTGTTGGGAGAACCGTGGCCTTCTTACACCGCACCCTTGATTTCTTACTCGTCGGTGCTTCTTAAACTTTATGGCATCCTCCTTCATTGTTAGGGAGCCCTGGTGGCTTAGAGGGCCACACAAGGTCATCAGTTCTAACCCACCAGCCACTCCAAGGGGAAAAGATGAGACTGTCTGCTCCCAGAGAGTAACACTGGTGGAAACCCACAGGGAAAGGTCTGAGTGAGAGATCATCTTGCCATCAAAGTTCTCCAACAAAGGACAGGCCATTCTTTCTAAGTTACAAATTGCAGTTCTGTTCTGGGTGAAAAGTAGCATGGAATTCACAGAGTACATCTCAAGATATCATATGCTTCCAATGCCTGATTATTTAAATCTCCCACAACAAAGGTCATCCTCAAAAAATACCTGCACTTGGGACCCGGATGGATGTCCTGTAACTTCCACTTCGTGCTGTGTGGGTGCCTCCATTCTAAACCCGTTTCTTGAGCACATGTATCAACCACGTCTCCTGCTAGGCATGAAGCATAATATTCTCCTGCTATGTCTTAAGGACAAGTGGAGAGCAGTAGACATGTTCTACGTCCTTGTGGTGCTTACAGTCTCCTGTGAGACACAGTGGACGGAGAACTGCAGCTGGACGCCAGGACCGAGACAGTAGCACAGTGATTGAGTGCGATGGCTGCCAACCAAAAGACTGGTGGTTCCAATCCACCCAGATGGCCCCTGGAAGAAAGACCACGATGAGGGTGTTGACCTAGCAGTGGTTCTCAACCTGTGAGATGTGACCCCTTTGGAGGGGTCGAAGGACCCTTTCATAGCGGTGGCCCGATTCATAACAGTAGCAAAATGACAGTGATGAGGTAGCAGTGAGAATAATTTTATGGTTGGGGGGTCATTCAGCATGAGGGACTGTATGAAAGGGTCGAGGCATCAGAACCACTGCGCTAGAGGGTTGGGGTAGGTGCCAGATCGATCAGGAAGGCTAGTCATCAGAACTTGCTAGTGGGTCAGAGGTGAGAAGTCAAGGCTGGTCTCAGGCCACCGGATGGCTCCAGGAAACAAGTGGATGACGGTGACCGTTTCTGAGCCTTTGGGGCCAAGGAAGACGTCTTGAAGATGTCGGTGTTTAATTACGTTTGAGGTGCCCATGGGATCTAAGGGAAATGCTGGTCAATGGAGCAGTGTGGCAATTACCTCATCTCCTGTCAACTTGGGCGAAGGGGTGGAATCTAGCCTGTCAATCAGGTCATAGCCAACGTGGCCTCTGTGTGGGTGTGGCCTGCTCCTGAGGAATCTGGGATCTCCTGTCTTCCTCCCTGGAGGCAGGACATGCACGCTCTCTCGCTCTGAGACATTCCTGTTGACTAGTCAGATGGTGCTATGTTGATGATGCCAGAACTCTGGAACTGGAGGAACCATGGGAAGACATATGCCAGCACTGAGATGCTTCCACTGGATCCAAAAGACATCCCACCCCCCTCACTGACTTGTGATCTTCCTGCATTTGGCATCATTTAGCATGTGTTGTGTGAGTCTGAAGAGGAATTTATACACTGGTTATCTGACACATGGGCTAATATTGGACTATGCTGGGATGCTTTCTCGATGTTCCATTCCTTACATATAAACCTTACCCTTATATCGATGTGTGTTTATTAATTTGTTTCTCTAGTCTACCCGGACTCACACACAGACTTTGTGGGCCAGGCTATGCCAACGGACTTAAGTGTCCCCTGAGATTGTGGTCTCAGGTCCCCAACCTTAGGGACTCACTCCTTCAAAGGGTTTGGTCATGGCCCAGAAATCTCCTTCAACTTGCCCCTGTGAGCTCTACAACATCCTTGGGCGCACATACAGCCCATACCAATCCTTCTGGAGAAAGAAGCCCTCGTCAAAGCTGTAGATGGGTAGGAGTGTCCTCTTGGGCATCGTCCCCCATCTGTTTGGCTTGCAGGTCTGTCTTTCCATCCGTCTGTCTGTCCATCCACCCATCATCTATTCCATAACGATGAGGTATCATTACCTTGATTGCATGACTGTGTGTGACCAACCGCACACATTCCAGGGTCTTCCATGGCCATTGGTCATGCTGTGTTGTCCTTCCCCACTGTCCATCACCTCTCCCGTCAGTGATCAGTTCTCCATCCTGACTCCTCCCACACCAATCCCATCAAAGAATGTATCTTCCGACATGTAAACCTTTCTTGATTTACACACACTCACACACACATAGCATCCCTTAATAAATGAAATGTGCGTAGCATCTAGCATGGGTTCGGACCTAGCCATCTGGGGGTCCCATGCTTTTCCCCCGCACTGTGCCCAGGAACTCACTCCAGCTCCCTCTTCAGTTCTCGGCCTCCTGCTCCTCCCCACACCCATGGCTCAGCCAAGGGGAGACTGCAGGACAGAGACACGGGGGCAGAGGCCACGTGGGTCAGGGACTCCAGTTCCCCACAGACGGCAGGGGCGCCATCTCCAGGTGGGTGGGCCGCCTCCCTCTGGCCGGGTGGAGGCCACCACACAGCCACCCTCTCTCATGGGGCAACAAGGAAACCGAGGGGAGGGGGAAGAGTGGGGAAAGCAAGTGCCCGGGATGCGCCTGGTGAGCAGGCGTCAGTCCACTCAAGGGAAAGGAGTGCTCGCTCCTGGACAGAGGGAGGGGCTTTTCTTGCTTTCCACATTCGACGCCGTGTTCTTCCCACGCCCGGCTCACGGCAACACTCGCCGAGGGTCGTGAAGCTGAAGAATGCTCATGATGAGACCATCTCACTGGATGGGCGTGACGACCAGGTGTCATTGACTTGTATGCTAAGAGTAAGAGGCGCTTTTCCTCTTGGAGAGAGCCAATGGCTTTATGCCGGGCAGCTCTGCCTGGCACAGGACACTTAAGCGGGCTCAGGGGAGCCAGAGACCAGCCCAGGCAGGGTCGTGGGCATTAGCCCTCACTGGGCTTGCCAGCCCTGGCCTGTGGGTGAGGGGGCTGCTGCGGAGTTGAAGCCCGGGGCAGCACCAAGTCCGTTGAATCATCAGGCAGCACAAGGCAGTGTTTCAAAAGGGATGTGGCGAAGCCGTCTCATTTGACTGTGACTTTCTTTTTTAACCCACGGTTCTGCTTGTTCCTCTGCAAGTGAGCTGGTGTCCGCTGCTGAGCACGCGCTACACCGAGGTCCGGGGAAGCAGAGGGGAGCTGAGGGAGAACGCGGGATCAGATAGCGTCACCACCCTGGAAACACAGCAGAGTGAGTAGAATTGGGGTACACCCCCTGCATCGAGTTGAGCATGACTCACAACCCTAGAGGCCCATACAGTAGAGTTTTTATTCCTTTTCACATTCAACCTTATTTCTACCTTAATTACCCCTTTGGGTTTCCAAGGCTCTAAATCTTTTTTACCCCCCCCAGGACCAAACGGTGCATTTGATCTGCTGACCTTGTGGTTAGTAGACCGGCGCAGAGCATAACCACTATGCCACCAAGAGATGACACCATCTGCTGTGCTGACTGCAGGTTTGCTCAGAAAAGGGACACGGAATGAGAGGAGAAACTCTCCCCCGCCTGGCTGCAATCTCGCTGCTTATCAGCCACCCACCTTGATGGGAACCGAGAGGTCTGAGGGACAGTCTCCCCACCCCTTCACTTTAGGGGACAGCACCGAAGCTGTAGCTTAGGCAGAGGGACATGACTGATCAGAGCATGAAGGGGGAGGAAGAGAGAGTGGAGCACAACCCGGTCCACCAAGTCCTGAGGACGACATCCCTGCTCACAGCAGTCAATGCAGAGAGAGGACCTAGGGCCAGCCCCACCAGTAGACATGACATCCCTCACTGCCCCATGGCCCTACAGAGGGCATGGAGACACAGTGCAGGAATTGTGCCCCATCTGACCCCACCACACAGAGGTGAAACACTAAGGGGGTGCAAAACAAGAGCAAGGGGAACGAAGTCCCTGAGGAATACCAAAAATAGACTGAGGCCAGGGTGTGGCACCCCATCAGACTTGACTGGAGAACACTGGTAAAGATGAACAAACAGACCTTGATTTATTTATAGGCTTTTATTTGTCCTTGGCTTTTGTTTTGTTGCTTTGTTTTGCTCTGTCTTATGTTTATGCATATTATTATCTCTGCAGGTCTATCTTGAAAAGATAGGTGGCAAAAACAATCTGGACAAGAAAACAACAGGGGGAGGGAGGGGGAATGGGGAAAGGAAGTGGGTGTTAACAAACCCAGGAACAAGGAAACAAGTGATCTAAAATCAGTGGGGAGAAGGGTGTAGTAGGCCGGGTAGGGCTTGATCTAGGGGAATTAATGAAACCCAAATCAAGTGATAGTGGGACAAGAGGAAAGTAAAAGGAAAGGGATGAAAGAACTAGGCGGCTAAGGGCATTTATAGAGGTCTAAATACAGGCTTGTACATATGTAAACATACGCATACATGACGATGGGGAAACAGATCTATGTACACATTCATAGGTTTAGTATTAAGGTAGCAGGTGAACATTGGGCCTCAAGTACTCCCTCAATGCAAAAACACTTTATTAACCTGGCATTCCATGATGCTCACCTTCCTGACCTAATCGCTCAGACAAAGCAAGTGCATAAGCAAATGTGGTGAAGAAAGCTAATGGTGTCCGGCTGTTAAACGGTAATAGTGTCTGGGGTCTTACAGGCTTGGAAGATAAGCAAGCAGCCATCTAAGAAGCAACAAAGCTCACATGAAATTAACGCAGCAGTCTGTGTGATCGCAAAGTGTCGATGGGGTCAGGTATCAAGCATCAAAGACCCTGAATGAAAATTATTAACACTGTGAATGAGGGAGGGAATACAGAGTGGAGACAATTGGACATCTGTAGGCAATTGGACATCCCCTTACGGAAAGGTCTCAGGGAGGAGATGCGTCAATCAGCGTGCAGTTTAGCACCGATTAAACACACAACTTTCCTCTAGTTCTTTAATGTTTCTTCACCCCCAACTATCATGGCCCCAATTCTACCTCACAAATCTGGCGAGATCAGAACATGTACATGGGTACAGACAAGAACTAGAAACACTGGTAATCCAAGACAGACGAACCCCTCAGGACCAATATGGAAAGTAGCCACACCAGAAGGGGAAGGTAAAGTGGGGGAATAAAGGGGAACCGATCACAATGATGTACCTCTGACTCCCTCCTAGGAAAATGAACAAAAGAGTGGGTAAAGGGAGACATCTGTTAGTATTTATATATATATATATATATATATATATATATATATACACACACACACACACACACACACACACACACACACATACTATCAAGGGTTCATGAGGGAGGACAGGTAGGGAAGGGAGGAGAAAAAATGAGAAGCTGATAACAACCGCTCAAGTAGAAAGGAAATATCTTGACTTGATGTGCGTGACACACTGGATGGTGATAAGGGTTGTACGAGTCCTCAATAAAATGATTTTTAAAAAAGAAAATGTTTTGAAAATGATGGCACCAATGTGCCTGATACAATGTCTGTATGCATTTTGAAAAGAGCTGCATGAGCCCCCAATAAAATGATTAAATGAATGAATAAAAAAAGGAAGTGACCATATTGACAAAGGTACAAGGGTATTCAGAAGAGAAAAGGTGTGTCCGGTCACCTGATTTACAACACAGGTGGCACTGTGTATAAGAAAGGAGACCCTTTTCAATAAATTATATTGTGTCAATCGACATGAAACACACCCAAACCCACCTTGGAATCGAGACCTTGGGAAAAGATCACCAAGATGCACGGCTGCATATATATTTTTTTTAATTTACTCTTTTACAGAAAGAATCTATTAAGTACATGTTGCAGGGAGGAAATGTTTAGTGCTATTTACATTTCATTTTAAAACTCTGCTCTACACAAATTTAATCTGATCAGTATGAACAATATTGTCGTCCATCTACGGCAGAGAAAGCAAGCCTTCCCATCGAAGCATTGACAGTGCGTAAAACCACCTGATCCCGCCTGGGGGAGACGGCCGCGGCCCTCCCCGGGGCACAGAGCGGAGCATCAGCCTGGGACGGCCCCTGGACGGAGGCAGAAGTTATTTATATGGAGGGTTGTTCTAGAGACTACACGCCCATCTATCTTTAAGTCCTACAGTTAGGTATCTCATATGTAATTTTTTTCTTTTTAATTAAATATATTCTACACATATTTGTCATTTCACCCTGGGAGGATTTCTTCCCAGTAGTGAGGGAGAAAAAAAATATAAAAATCTTTTATATTTTTTTTTTACAGGTTCAGATGAAATTATAGCTCATGCTTCAGTGCTGTGCAAATTGTGTTGAGCGCCTGTTTTAAATTATCGGTACAAAACCGAAGAAAGAGCTTCCTAAATCATACAGGCCTTCCAAACCCAGACAAACAAAAACAAACAAACAAACAGATCAGCTTCTGACCGGGATGCGAGGGCAAGCGCGGGTGTCAAATGCCCACGATCCCTACAGAAACACCATTAATTACCATGGGGGGTGGGGGCGGGGTGTCTGCGGTCAGGGTCAGAGATGAGAGTGGTGGTGGACCCCCAGGACGGTCCTCTGACAGCGCTGGGACCCCCTCCCGGATTAAGGCTGGGAAGCACACTCCCTGTTTGTGCTGTGCGGACAGATGGGGCCGGGGAGACGCCCCTCCTAGGGGTCCTCGCCGCCCGCCCGCTGAGTTCCACACCGGGCGAGGGGTGCGGGGAGGGGGTCGCCCTCGGTGTGGGGCTGTGTCCGAGGCAGCTCGGTGCCCCCTCCCTGCCCCCCGACTTTGGTAGGGGTCACATGACGGGTCTTCTCCGGGCCGGCAGGACGTCCTCCGGGGTGGGGCTGCGGCTGTGGGTGGGTGCCTCGAGGGGCCCTCGGCCGTGAGGGGCATCGGCGGCGGGCCGTGCGCGGCGGGCCAGCCTCTGGTCTGTCTGTCTTTTTGTGAGTGCAAAGTGTATTTGGAGCGCGCGGCGGGCTGGGTCGTCGCGGCGACGAGCGGCTCTCCCCGTGTGCGTGGCAGCCAGAAGGCCTGTGCCGGGCCCGGGAGGGCGCCAGCCTCCTCGACTGCATCCTAGACCCGGCGGACTGGAAAACGGCTCCACATCGAACAAAAACACCAAGACTTGGACAGAAAGGAAGACCCAAAGAACAAACACCGAAACCACCACAGTGAGAATGCTCAGGCTTAGTTTGGGTCCATGAGGAGGAGGCGGCGGCGCCCGTGGCCGGCGGGCAGGCTGTGGTGGGGGGTGGAGCGGCGGGCCGTGGCCCCGGGTCCCCGAGACGCGCCCGCACAGGCTCACAGGATCACGCAGCAGTTGCTCTCTCCCGTCTTTTCACGGTTCCTCTGACCTGCGGGGCGCAGGAAACAGCCTGGTTATAAAGGTGATTGCAGGACCTCGGGGCGCGGAGGGTGGGGGGCAAGACGGGAGGGCAGCACTATTGCGCTCTTGAATTGACATGTGCCTTATCTACAATTAAAGAAGTCCTAACAAACACACCTGCTTCTATTCTAGACTGTCTGGTTGTTTGCCCTCCCACCTTCTATTCCTAGAACGGGTCCTTCTGAAGGGCGGGGGGACCCAGGACCGAGCGGCATTGCTGCGGGGCAGCAGCGGAGGGGCTCACCTTGAGAGTTTGGCTCGGGGAGAGTCTCTCTGGCCACCAGATGCATCACGGTTGTTTTGCCGAAAGGAAGTTTCAGGGCTGTGGGAAAAGCAGGAGACACCGTGTCGCGCACACTGTCACCACCTGGACCGCGAGCGTGGCCCGAGGCCACTCAGAAAGGGAGTGTGGGCTCTGGCGAGGCAGACTGCTCGCTGACAGAGCATCCAGGCCACCACCCGGCTTCCAGGAAGGTCACCAGAAGCAGCCCGGATGTTTGAGGAAAACGGCGTGAAAAGATCCTGGATTTCACGATTGCACCACCCTTCACTGTGTAAACCACTGCATGGTGCGGCGTTGGGATCGTGGAGCGAAAGAACAGGGTGTCGGGCCTCTTCCACGGGTGTCCGGAAGCCTCCCTGGCCCGGCACAGGCAGTTCAAACACCAGTGTCGGCCAGTGGCTAGGCTCCTACGCCCACCCATCCTGTTTTCAGGCAAGGCAGGAGAGAAAATACCTCCTTAATGACTCACAGAGAGAACCTCCAGGAGAGAGACAGAAAAAAGCAGAGGACGCAGGTGTGTGCTGTTTTTCAAAGACTCCCTTTTCTAGACCGAGGGCCAGTTTAGCCCGGGAGACACTGGTTTCCATGGCGAGTGAGATGCCCGTCGTGCCCGCTGTGACGCAGAGAGGAAGTCGTCACTGTAATGGGAAATGTTTGCACCCAGCCCTGTCTTCTTCAGAGGGAACACCGTGCTCTCAAAGAGCTCCCGCAGCCTGGTATCATTAAAGATCTGTCTCCTAAAGGAGTTTTCCAAAGAGTTTTCTCCCTCGTACGCAGAAACAAAACTATGGTGCCCTATTTGGGACAGAGAAGAAGCGGCCACTCCGTGTTGATGGCCAGCAGGTGGAAGGGGCCCCTCCCGCTGCCCAGGGCCGGCTCCCACTCTCCTGGCTCGCAGCATCTCTGTTTTCTCCACGCTGGGATGACCGTGCCGCTCACACAGAGGACAGGTGAGAGATGAGGAGGCTCTCTCTGTCCCCCTCCAGGTGACGGTCAAAAAGCAGCAGCACAGTGGCCAGCACAGCCAATCCTAATGCTGCGTTCATGCAGACAATGCTTCGGCCTGCGTCATTTCCAGTATTATCCGTGGCTCGTGCCATCCGGGTGTGGTCCGGCCGGCCCGACTCGGGCTGATCTCCTGAACTCAGCGAGTTCAGAGGACGCCTGCAGGTTCCAGGACACCATACACCTCCTGCAACCCCACCTCTGCAGCAGGCGGCATGGGGTCCACACGCGCAGCCTTACGGTGCCCACGCCTGGCCTGCGCCTCCTCCAAGTGAGGACCTCTCGGCGAGCAGCTCGCCAGCCCTGAGCACCCCCGCGGAGCAGCACAGCACGGGGCCAAGGCCACAGCTGGCCACGGGAGAGCAAAGGCCCGTCTGGAGGGAGCACGGGGGTTAGAGGTGGGAATCTCCCAGGCCTGAGTCGATATTAAAACACAGATGAAGCTTCACACAGGAAATTTCGCCCAATGTGAGTACCACTTGACCCCTCGAGAGCAGCTGGCCTGTGCACAGGCCAACTGCAGGCCGCTCCCTGGGCCCTGCCTCCGAGGGCCACCACTCAGGAGCAAGCTGTTGCTCCTCTCCCACCCTGCTCCCTAGTGGCTTAACCACGGGTTAAGCACTGGGCTGCTGGTGTGAGCCCACCAGGCCTTCCTTGGGAGTTAGGTGGGGCTGTCTGCCGCCTTAGAGAGATGACAGCCTGGGAAGCCCTCTGGGGCAGTCCACTGTGGTGGACGGGGGTGCTGTCAACGTGATGACAACAGACAGGGATCCCCACTGGTTTTCTTCAGTGGGACATTAACTCTGTAACTGGTCCTTCCTTTCATGGAGACCCCATGAAACAAGACAACACACAGAAAGATCCTGGCCCAAACCTTGGGAATGCCAGGGAGCAGACCTCAGACCCTCCTGTGGAAATGCCAAGGAGAAGGCAGGCATTCGGGCACAGGCCGCGGCCACCAGTGTCCATCTGGCAGAGGGGGTGGACACATGCAGGTTCTTCTGGCAGAAGGAATGTAGAAGCGGCGAGTGGATACCGATGCTGATGGTGTTACGGATGAGAGGCGGGTGCGGTGCTGGGACTTAGAATGCAGCTTGCTTCACCCACGGAGCCTCCGATTCCCACGGGAATGTAGAGCGTTTCCAGAACACAGCCTTGCTGCCTGTCGTCCATCAGGATCATGGGGGTGGTTTGCTCACCATCAGCTGGGGAAAGTGTCCTAGGGGCAGCAAGATCCATATCCCAGAGGCCCCCTGGCCCGTGCTCCAAGGACTGTCCTGGAAAGGCGTGGCCTGTTCCTGACACACTCAGAGCCAACAGAGGGGATTCCCACAGCATATGGAAACTGCGGTCTGTACAGGGCAGGGCAGCACTGCGGCAGGGCGCGGGCTCCACATCCTGGGCTTGCTCCTGCAGAGCTGAGCGGCTCCCCAATGGCCACCAGGACTCCTCCCCATCGCTAATGCACCCGAGTTCTTGTGTGAGCCATGGGGAAAGGAGGGGGAAGGGGAGCACAGGAGGCGAGTGGAAAGGTGGGTGGTTCGAGCCCCGCCACCACTCAGGGGGCGGGGAAGACAGAGCTGCCTGCTGCTGAAGAGAGAGACCCTGCAGGGTAGCCTGCTCGGTCGTCCCGCAGGGCCGCCGCAGGGAGCCAGAGTGAGCAATGATGGAAAGCGACAGGGCGGGTTTGGAGGTAGTCACAGATAGCCAGAAAGCTACACAGATAAGACACACAGACAGACATGCAGATATGTCTACAAGCTGCCCTGGTTGGCTCTAAGGTGGATGGAGAGGGGCCCGAGGCTCCGCGCGCAGTGAGCGGAGGAGCTGCGCTACAATCTCCGTCTCCTCCAGTCTGCTGAGCCCTGTCGGGCCGGTTCTGACTCGGAGAGAGCCGAGGACGGAGCAGAGCGGCCCCGTGGGTCTCTGAGACAGACGATCACCTTCGTGGGAACGGGCGTGGCCTGTCTGTCTGTCCTGCACCAGCAGGGTCCTGCAGCACTGTGCTGTTTCTCTAGGTTCAGGCATCAGCGCTATTTTTGCAGGAGTCAAACTGAAAAATTCACTCGCTATTCTCTTGGGAACCAACTCTAAATCTTTTCTACATGATGTGCCTGGCCTTAACTTACACATAGCAAAATCCACATGTACAACAGATGAAGACTCTGACAGAGGTGCAAGGCGTCGTTTACAAACATGGAAGCTTGACCACAGCACAGGCACAAATGGAAAGCCCAAAGCCATGCCCATGGCCACTGGGTGGCTTCTGGCTCCCAGCCATGGGGCAGACAGAGAGAAACTGCCCACCGAGTCTCCACGGCTGGGATCTGGGCAGAAGCAGACAGTGGAGCAGCTGATCGGTTCGAACCACTGACCTTTGGGCTAGGAGCCTACTGCTTCCTACCACTGTGCCACCATGGCGGCTCACCGAGCTCGACTGTCAGTGTCTGTTTAGCAGCAGGAGAGGCATGAGCACTGAGAAGGAAGAGCAGTGCCATCGTGGGAGAAACCTGGACCAGACTGGGCCCACCGAGTCCGTCCTGATTCGGACCAAGGAGAACCACGTAGCCCTTAGGGATCTGTGGCTGTCACCCTTAAAGGAAGCAGGCAGCCGCCTCCCCTTTCCCCGCCTGGAACCGGCTGACCAAGAGCGGAGCAGCCAGTGTCTCCCCCAAGTACCCCCCGGGGACCGGCGGCTCTTACCCCCCAGCGTGACGTTCCCGTGCAGAAAGCGGCCTTGGTAGATGAGCCGGAGGATGTTTGGGCTGCTGACTTGCTCTTCCTCCCAGTCTGAAAAGAACGCAGAGGGGCGGTCAGGCGCACTGCGCACCGAAGGCGAGCTGCCCGTCCCACCGGACACATGCCACCCGCCATCCCGGCGCCCGTCGGACGTGGGGAGACGGTCGGGTCAGGCCTGTCGTGCGAGCTCAAGATCAATACCCACAAGCTATCAGTGCCTCAGGCCCAGCTCTGGCCCAGCAAGGACTCCCGGGAGGCCTGCCCACGGCCTGGCGGCATTGTTGATGGGGGGGGGGGGGGGGCGTGCAGCGCCCCTGACTCACCCATGGGCCAGTTGTCGTACACGTGCTTTGCGATGTCCGAGGCGGAGTCATTCGGAGAGAAGAGGAACTCCTTCGTCTTTCCGCTCACCAGGATCAGGCGCAAGTTTATCTGGAAGGAAACGGGGAAAGCTATGGTTCTTTTCACCTCAATCTTGGGGGTGTTTTATAGGTGTCCTTATGCACGGTGGCTGGTAGTCTTTCTGATGACTCATGTTTACATAACTTTTGCACCGTTTCCTTGGGATGGAAATCTAAGTAAATGGTTTAACCTTCTTGTAGACAAATGATGCCAGGGTAAGTCAAAAAGTTTAGCCTCAACATCACAGACCCTTCATGAGCCAGAAAGTACTCAACAGGCGACAATGCTTCTAGGCCTGACCTCCGCCTGGGCCTGGGCCTCCTGAGGCCGTGCTGCCTTCTCTCTGACCCTGCCCACAGAGGCTCTCGCGCCCACACTGACAACCCCCGTCCTCAGGGAGAGCCCATCGTTTCCTTTCAATGGTCGTGGGGTTTGGGCCATGAATGAGAAGTCCGCAGGGCAGGGCTGCAGGGCAGGTGGGGTTTCTCACTGCACTTCCCAAGAGCAGGAGCCAGGTCAGGATGGGGTGGAGTGGGGAGATCCCTGGCGCATTCATTGTTCCTGGTCAGTGTTTTCGCCAGTGCAGTTTTCCAATGTCTTAAAACTCGCTCAGAATAAGCCCCGGTGGGGGTCTTATGGCCTCTCCCTTGCTTTGCAATCTCCTACACCTTCTTCATGCCTTCTGAGCAGACGCCTCTGCCTTCCGACTGGACCCACTGGCCCAGCAGACCCCCTCGGAGGACAGTTTTGATTAGGCTTCTTTTTAAGGTAAAGTGAGCAGATGCCCTGCTTTTTGACAATTTAACAATGTCCCACAGCGTTTTAAAATTAAAATAAATATATTACAATACTATTCTTGCATTCCATGAACATTTTTGTTGCTCCATATAGACCAAATTTTTAATCAAGACACCCCCTCCTTCCCCTGGTCAATGGTGTCCCATTTAAAAGCTGGTCACTCAGGGGCTGAGCCCCGGTGGCGTAGTGGTTGTGCGCGGGACTGCGGCCCACTGGGACGGAGGTTCAATTCCAGCAGTGGGGCTGGGCCTCCTACTCCCACCACCAGAGAGAGCAGTGATGCCCAAAAAACAAAAACAAAACAAAAAATCTGGTCACTTTATTTTAAGCCCCCCCCCC
>PVJH01032615.1:11464-22584 GCA_004026705.1 Nesogale talazaci | reverse complement strand
GGCTGGCGGGAAGCTGGGGTGCGGCGAAGGCGCTTTGAGGGACCAGGGTGGCGGGTGGCGAGCTGGCTCTGAAGGCAAGCCGGGCCCCGAGCACGGGCGGGGGGCGGGGGGCGTGGCTGCCGCCCGGGGGACCAGCGCGGGACCCCGCGGGAGGGGCGGCCGGGCGGCGCGGTGCCGGGCGGGCGGGGTCCCGGGGCGCGCTGGCCAGGCCGGGCGGGCGCGGGGGGCGGCGCGGCGCGGCGCGGGCTCGGGCGGGCGGGCCGGGAGGAGGCGGCGGCGGCGGCGGCGGCGAGAAGAACATGAATCAGCGGCGGCGGCGGCGGCGGCGGGGACCTCGGCCCAGGCAGGAGCGCGGCGGCCCGGGAGCTGCCCCCGGGACCCCGCGCGGCTGACGGCGGCCGGCGCGCGGAGCGGGCGCGGGGCTCGCAGGGGCCCGCCCCGGCACCGCCCCCCGGCCGGCCCCCGCCCCCCCCCGCCCGCTCCAGCCTCCCTCCCCTCCCCGCCCTCCCTCCTTCCCTCCCTCCCTCCCTCCCTCCCTCCTCGCTCGCTCGCGGGCCCGGCCCGGCATGGTGCGGCGTCGCCGCCGATGGCGCTGAGGCGGAGCATGGGGCGGCCGGGGCTCCCGCCGCCGCCGCCGCTGCTGCTGCTGGCGGGTCTGGCCGCCCTGCTGCTCCCGGAGCCCGCCGCCGCAGGTAGGGGCCGGCCCGGGGGGCGGCGGGCGGCGGGGGCGCTGCCGAGGGGCGCGGCCGGGGCGCGGGGTCCGGGACCCGCCGCCGCCGCCGGGCCGGCCCGGGGCCTGCGCGGGCAGAGGTTGGGGTGGCGGGGCCGGCGCTGGAAGGCCGAGGCTTGGGGGCCGGGAGGGGGGCGCCGCGGCGCCCCGCCGCCCCATCTCGGCCCCAGGGGCCCCCGCCCCCAACTTTCTGGCGCCCGAGGCTTTTCTGGCGGGGCGGAAGGGACGGGGAGTGGGGCCGCGGGCTGGGTGACCGGCCGGGGATTAGGGACTGGGTTTTCCCGCCTCGCTGTCCCTAGTTCTCGGCGTGCTCCTCGCCCCACTCCTGGGAATGCCGTTCTGCCCGCCCTGCGCGCAGAGGTCCGGGGACTGGGGCCGTGCACCCACGGGGCACCTAGGCACCCTTTGGGCACAGGCGCTGGGACAGTGCCCAGTTCGCAAACCTCAGCTGGGCACACTGTAGTCCCTGGTTCTCTCCCCCCGCCCCCTTCCCCTCAGGGCTTCCTGGTGTCTGGAATGTTGGAGGGGAGACTGAATGGAGCAAGGGCTTGGGTTCCCACAGAGCCTCCGAGGCAGTCACTTCCAGTGCCCTGGCCTCTCTGCACACCCCACCCATACATGTTGCTCCCAACTGCCCCCCCCCCCAGGGACTGTTGGATGGGTATGTGCCACCCCTGCCATGCCCCCACCACATACACACACTTGTCCTGTGACTGATTCTGAGTGGCTGGAGAGAGACCCAGGAGGCCTGGGCGGGCACTGACCTGGTACTTTGTTAAGACAGCCACCTCTCCTCCCCTGAGAAGGAGAGGGGGAGAAGTATTTGCATCTGCCAAAGATGTTTGTCTGAAGCTCAGAGAGTCCGGGAATTTGCCTGCAGTCACACAGCATAGGGCAGGCCGGCCGGGATTTCAGTGGTGCGGATACTTTTGGCCCATCTTTGCATGTAAACATGCCAGGCGGGTGTGTATACAGAAAGTGGGCTTCCAGACCACCTCTGTGGTCTTTGCTGGTGTGCTCAGAGCCCTGCCCCTCCCTCCTGCCGCCCACCTTCTCAGCACCCGCCCCTGCACACAGCTAGGTATTAATAGAGCGGGCGGCTGCCAGGAAGGCGGCCATGTGGTTGATCTGACGTGGTTGTGCAGCCATATGTTCTCCACTTTGGGGGAGCACCCCCTCCTTCCTCAGCCTGCCTGCCTTCGGCAGGGAGGGGTGCACGAGCGGGTGGCGGCAGCACAGTGCCGGGTCTGGGCTGGCACCTGTAGGCAGAGAGAGCTGGCAGCCTGTTGCACAGGTTGGGTGCTGCAATCATCCTCCGGGCAGTGCCCGCCCCCAGCAGGGTGAGGACTCTTACTGTTTCAGCCTGGCTTCTTGGCGGGGGCCAGTCCAGACTCCTGCATCCTGGCTGGCCTGGCATTTGGTCCTTGGGACTAAACAACTTCCAGTGTCCGGGAGGGCTGGGGGCATGGTGGAGAGCTTGTCATGCTCCTTTTACACAAACACACACACACTCACACACACACACCACACACACACACCCCTATCAGGGGCTCCTTGACCATGGGCTGAGGACCAGCCCTGGGAGGTGACACAGGAACTGTGGTGGAAGAGAGTGGGGAGTGTATCCGGAGACAGTGCCCCTCCCAAGCAGACTGGCACCTTCTCCTCCTCCCGCCCCCAGGCCTGAAGCTCCTGGGAGCGCCCGTGAAGCTGACAGTGTCGCAGGGACAGCCAGTGAAGCTCAACTGCAGTGTGGAGGGGATGGAGGAACCTGAGATCCAGTGGGTGAAGGACGGGAACTTGGTTCAGAGCGTGGACCAGGTGTACATCCCCGTCAGTGAGCAGCACTGGATTGGCTTCCTCAGGTGCAGGCCTGTGACAGAGGGGTAGTGGGGGAAGCCATGGGGGGTGGGGGCGCAGGCTGTACTCTTTCCTGGAACTGGGGAACTGGGGACCTTGTTGATGTCCCGAGATCTGTTTTTTTGCTGCTGCTGCTGTTGATTTAATCCTGCAACCTGTGGAACCTTCCAGAAGTGGGGCCATGCAGCCCCCTACCCCTTGATCCTGGGAGGTGAGCCTGGTGTCTCATTTCCACAGCCTGAAGTCGGTGGAGCGCTCAGACGCAGGCCAGTACTGGTGCCAGGTGGACGACGAGGGTCAGGTCCTGACCTCCCAGCCTGTGTGGCTCACGGTAGAAGGTGAGGAGGCACAACACTCCGCACCCCCACCCCCCCACGCAAGTGGAGCAGGGGCAGCCAGGCAAGGAGTGCTCATAGAAACCAGGCTGCCCTCCCTGGGGCTGGGCTGCAGTTGCTGGGGGCCTAGGGGTGACCCAGGCCCCGGATGGCCAATAACCCTCCACATTGTATTGACGTCTGGGCACCTGAAAGCTAAGGAGGCCATGGGGACTGACAGCCTGGGTGCACGCGCCTTTAACTGTCTTGGCAACAAGCCTCGAGCACCCATGTGGCTCTGGTCCCTGTTCTGCCCAGTGGCCTGGCCGGCCAGCCCCGGGTAGGGGGAGGGCACGAGGCTCAGTGCTGTTCAGCCCAGGAAAACAAAGTGACTAAGAAAGTAACAAAGGGGCCTGGCTGGAGCTGGGGCTGCCAACAGAACCCTGCTCTGGCTCCCGCCCACTCCTCCTTCTCGCTAGCCCCTCCCCCAGCTCTCTGCTCCCTCCCCCCCCTCCCAGTCTCCTCCCTTTCTCCCAGCAGGACTGTCAGAGCAGGTCTGGGGAGGGCGTGTGGGAGCCGAATCGGGTCTCTCCTAAGGCTGGCTGAAGCAGAGGCTCCCCCTCTCCAGGAAGCTACATGGCTGGCCTGCCCTCAGAAGGGGTTTCAAATGGGACCCCACTTGTGATTTGGGGAATCGGGAGCTAGGTGGCAAGCTTCATTCTCTGACACTGTCTCCCCCACCCCACCCCGCTCCCCACCCCAGGTGTGCCGTTTTTCACTGTGGAGCCAGAAGATCTGGCTGTGCCCCCCAATGCCTCTTTCCAACTGTCATGTGCAGCCACGGGGCCCCCGGACCCTGTTACCATCATCTGGTGGCAAGGAGGCACGCAAGTAGGGAGGCCCATGTCCTCCCCCTCCATTTTAAATGTAGCAGGTGAGCAGCCTCTGGAAGAGGCTTTGAACAGGTCATGGGCTGGGGTCTGGGGACAGGGAGCCTGGGGAGTCCGGGATCACTAGGCTTGCTCTTGGGAGTGCCCAGGGGCCGGGCCACAGGAGTGGCAGGCACCATTCCTGAGCTCACAGGTGTGGCAGGCTGGCGGGGTGGGGGTGGGGGACTGATAAGGAGAGTCTGGGCTGTGTGGTGGGACCTCCCTCCCTCCCATGGGAAGGAGCCGCCAGACAGCCACCCCCACAGAAGCACGGCAGAGGAGTGTCTGACAGACCCAGGCCAGCACAGAGACAGACCCAGGGTCCTCCTCTCCTGCCCTTTCCCCAGAAATCTCCCAACCCATTTCCCAAGCAACCAAATCTGCACCAACTGCCACCTAGTTCTTCCACGGATAGAACGGCTCACCTACCCGTGAAATAGAGTTCATGCCGGCAGGAAAGATAGGCGCCTGGCCTTAGCTCCTAAACTAGAAGGGGGTGGGGTGGGGGTGGGGGGAGAAAGAGCTGGGATCTGTCAAGCTCCTCCGCCCTAGGCCAGGAGCAGAGCTGGGCCGGGAGGACAGGCTTTGTCCGGGAGGCACTGGATGGCCACAGATTGGAGAGGAGGTGGGGCGGCGCTCAGTTCCGTTCCCTCCAGATGTGCGTGGTTGGGACCCTCAGGCAGCCCGCCTGATAATAAGCACTCACTGAACTCCCACTCCACACTCCACACCGAGCTGGGCACCACGGGGGAGCTGGGGGAAGACAAAAGAAATGGAAGCCATTGTCCCCCGCCCCCAAGGAATTGAGGACAACTGGGGAGACAGGAGCTTCTGGAGCTGAGTGCCAGCAAGGCAAAGCCCCTGAAAGCAGGGCAGGGCGCTGTGGTCGCTGTGGTCGGTGGCGGGCGGGCGGGCGCAGTGCCCTCTGGTGCAGCGGGAGGGCTGGGATGCCATCCCCCAGGGACTTGCCTGCCCTTTGCTCACATCGCACCCACAGTCTCACCATGCTTCCTTCCCTTTGAGAGCCCCGACCCCTGAGATTTCCATCAGGCCCACTACACTCTTAAACAAACGAGCAAACCACCAAGCCACAGAAACCCCAAACCCACTGCCGTCAATTTGATTCCAACCCAGTTTTGGGTCTCTGCAGCTATAAATATTGATGAGCGCCTCAATTTTCTGCAAAGGAGCACCTGGGGGCTTCTAACTGCACTCCAAAGCCTAGCCCGGCCCCTTCTTGGCTGAGACAAGTGTCCAGGGGCCCCCCAGGAGCAAACCTGAATAACTCTCTTCCCCGGCCCGGCCCAGCCCGGGGGAGGGGAAGGGGTTGTCCTGGAGGTGCTGACAGAGGTTTTCTGATGCCAGGGGTGACCCAGACCACTGTGTTCTCCTGCGAAGCCCACAACGTAAAAGGCCTGGCCTCCTCCCGCCCAGCCACTGTTCGTCTTCAAGGTAGGAGGGGTGGGGGCGGGGGCGTTGTGTCCAGAAGTTAGAATTGCCTGATGCCCAGCCCAGCTCCCCTGGGTCCTGTTGGATCCCGCGGCTGAGGGGCTAATTGGCATGTCTCCCGACACTGCTAGGAGCACCTGAGACCCTGCCAGGCTGAGATGAGAATAGAAACCTGACGTCACAGCAGATTTCCCATCACGAAGCAGAGTCCTTGGGAGGGAAGGAGGGAGGGAAGGAGGGAGCCAGCCAGCCGGCAGGAGCTGGTCAAGGTTTCTGCCCAACTGTTTCTCCGCTACCCCCTGTGGAGGCAGTAGGGGAATGGGGGTGGGGAGAGAAGGGGGCCCCTGAAGGCCTGGTGTGCACAGCAGGAGGGAGGGCCAGGACCTAGTGTGGGAGGAGCTGGCCAAGGCTTTTCAGGGAACTTCCTTGTCTCCCAAGGCTGGGGGAGGCCCGCACTCTCTTCCTCCCTTTCCTTAGTTTAGGCAGGCAGGGCCTCTGAATGGGGGAGGGTGACCTTTCTCCATAGCCCTGGCAGGTGTGGACAGCTGCAGGGCTTGGGCTTGTCTCAGGTCCTGAAAGCTGAGTGTAGCCTTGTGTAGGCTGGGGGTCTCAGAGAGGGACTCGAGCCTTAACCCCCATGCCTCCCATGTCTCTGAGTCCCCCTCTCCTGTCCGTACTGGGCACTTGGCGTCTCAGGGCACTCACTCTCGGTCTTCATCCTCAGAGCTGCCTGCAGCCCCTTTCAACATCTCCGTGACCAAGCTCTCCAGTCACAATGCTAGCGTGGGCTGGACACCCGGTGCCGACGGCCGAGCCCGACTCCAGTCCTGCACGGTCCAGGTAAGCCCTCCTGGCCTGGTCATGTTTGGCCGATGGCCTGTGTGGATGGCGGACGCACACTGAGCCTGGACCGGCTTGGCGCCCGGGGCAGGGAGGTCGCCAGTTCAGTTCAGAAGCTGCCTCTCACCCCATCGTATCCCATGATGCTCCCCTAACCAAGTGATCCTGGACATGGGCCTGAACTTCTGCATTCTTCAGCCTGGAAGAAGGATCCCAGGAAGAACTTTTCTTACCTGGGGAAACATGCAAGTGTTTGGTTTCTCTGCCATCTATACTCTCCTGCCCACCCCACCTCTCTCCCACCAAAGAGAACCACCCCCACAGGGGCAGAAGGGAGTTGAAGGTTTGCAGAGGAGCAGGGGAGGGTGACCCTAGAAGTGATGCCAGTCTGCTCTTTTCCCCTGGTGACTCAGAATGGGTTTAGTGAGCACCAGGCAGGTATGCCATCAGACGAGCAAGAGGGACCCTTTCACCAGTCAGTGGGCACTGTGCTGACCCTCCCTTTGACAGTAAGGAGTCCATAGGGCCACAGGGGCATGCCCATCAGGTGCCAAGGGACCCAGGCTCTCTCGTCCTGGGTTTGCTTTCAGGGCGTCTGTGGCCCCACCTTCTACCTCTCTGGCCTGTCCCCTGAGAAGCCCCAGGAACTGCCCTTTGTGGGGTTTGGAACTAGACTTGGGTGTGCAGGTGCTTTGTCCACACCTGAGCAACTGCAGGTCCTCTCCGGGGGCCGGTGAGTTCTTGTCCCATCACATTCTGCTGGCTGGAGGCTCCAAAGAGTCTTGGGGTTGTAAGTACACACCGGGTCCCCCAGATTGTCCTGAGGGCTCCTTGGTGGAGAATTAGATCGGAGAGGTGGCTAGCTGGTCTCTAGCAGTCCCTGGATGAGAGGTGGTTATATGTGCGACTGCTCACTACCATGTTGGAGGCGAGGGTCCATCAGGAGGTACCGCAGAAGAAAGGCCTGGTGATCTGCTTCTGACAACTTGACCTTGGAAACCTAGTGGAGCAAGGCTCTGCTCTGATACTCCTAGGGTCACCACCGCCCAAAGGCCACTCGCGTTAATCAGCAAAATGAGTGTCTTTGACTAATTAGCCACATGGTGCTAGGGCCTTCCTTTTGCCTCTTGCCCAGGCCACCAAGATGTAAGTTAGAGGGGGAATCCCAGTCTAGTCATCAGGATATGAAAGTGAGTCAGACACTTTCTCTGTCCTTGAGAAGCTCTGAGACTCCAGACTGGCATGTAAACAGTTAAGATAAGCCCCTTGTACAAAGGGCCTTCCTTAAGAAGCTGAGAAAGGCCTTGACAGAGAGAGCACTGTTGGAACTCGGTCTTAAAGGAAGAGTAGGATTTTGTTAGGAAACGCAGGTCCTGCAGAGCAAAATGGAGCCCTGGGGGTGTCCTGGTTAAGCCTCGGGCTGCTGCTGCAGTTCAAAGCCACCTTGGGAGAAAGACTGTTACAGTCACAGTCTGGGAACGTGGCTTGCCGAGGCATGGGCTCCAAGGGCCCTGTGCATTACTGGAGCCTGGCTGGAGTGGAGATGAGGGCAGGAGGGAGCAAGCGTTTGTTGTGTCTTAGGATACAAAGGGCCCCAGGTCTCAAGTATAACTTAGGGAGGGAGAACTTGTAATTTGCTAAGTCTGAGATGGGACAGAGACCAGGACAAAGGCAGGTCAGGTGGTGTCAAAGGTTTTGCTGAGTTACAGAGACTCAAGAAGTAGGTGACTGTGGGCAGATAACGTGACAGTTGCAGGTGGGACGACAGGAGTGGGGACCAGACAGTGGCCAGTCCTGTTAAGCAGATCAGTCCTGGGCCCTCAGTCAAGATATGGCTTATGACCAAGTGACCCCAGTCTTGGTCAAGGATACACTCAGGCAGGAGACCGTGGTACTTAGCGGTAATCCACACTTTCCTTTTTTTTTGGGGGGGGGCGGGGGTGTCGTAATCCACTTTGTGATGTACTCTGCCTGAGGGCAAGACTGTCTCCGCTCCTGGTTCATGGTGTGGGAGAATGCGATGGGGGCTTCATCCACGTTGGGGCTCTGTACAGGATTTGGGGTTTTCACTGTTGACTAGCGCCTTTTGTAAACTAGGTGCTCAGAATTTAAGCTCCAATACGTTTTGGTTGGTTAGTAGGCTTCTTTTTTTGTGTGTGTTTGGTTTTTTTTGGCATCACTGGTGGTCGTGGGAGCTACCCAGCACTGCTCCTGAGAGCCGCTGCTGGATTTGAACCACCAGTCTGCGGGCCGCAGTCCCGCACTCAACCACTTACGCCACCGGAGCTCAGCCCTGATAGTAGGCTTCTTAGGTGTGTCTCAGAACTTCCTTCTGCTGGGCCAACCTTCTGCTCCTTGCTATCTCTGAGCCCAGTGTTGCCGCGATTATGCCACCCCATCTTGTTGAGGGCCTTCTTGTTTTCTGCTGACCTTCTACCGGGACGTGGACACCTACCAGTGAGAAGTCTCGCCATCCTTACGTCTAAGGAACATTCTAGCTGTCCTTCTTCCAAGACAGACTTGGCTTGTTTCAGGTCGTTCATCCTGTGTTGACGATTCTCCACCAAAGGCATCCGTTCTGCCGGTCTTCCTTGTCATCATCGGCTTCCCCATGAGAATGAGGCCAGCGAATATACTCTGGCTTGTTTCGAGCAGGCGGGCCTCAGTCCTCAAAATGCTTTTTAATGTTTCAAAGAGGTCCTTTGCAACAAATTTGCCCAACACAATGTGTCCTTTTATTTGCTAACAGCTGCTTCCAGACTTTGACTCTGGATTCAAGTGAAATGAAATCCTCCATAACTTTTCATCTTCGTCATCATGATATTGTGGAGCTGGAATCGAACCTCCATCCCAGTGGGCCGCAGTCCCACGCACAACCACTACGCCACCGGGCCTCAGCCCGTCATCATGATATTGTGTATCGGTCCAGTTGGAAGGGATTTTGTTTGCTTCCTGTTGAGGTGTCATCTCTACTGAAGGTTAAGTTGTAGAATTTGATCCGCTTCAAGGCCGCTTTCATCGGCTCATGGAAGGTTGTTCACGGAATGCCAGTTATTGCCCCAGGGAAGCTTTAATCCAAAGGACCCTCCCCACCTGGTGCACACACATACGTCATGTATACGGCCTCAGCCCCTCCCCCTCATGGCTTCTTCCTGTATTTCTGTAGGTGATGCAGGCCCCCGGAGACCGGGAGATTCTGGCTGTCGTGGTGCCCGTGCCTCCCTACACCTGCCTGCTCCGGGATCTGGCTCCTGCCACCAACTACAGCCTCAGGGTGCGCTGTGCCAATGCCTTGGGGCCCTCTCCTTACGCTGACTGGGTCCCTTTTCGGACAATGGGTGTAGGTAAGGGACTTCAGGGCAGGGTGGCTGGGCAGGAGGGAGGTGGTGGTGCTGATGTGGGCCTGCAGTTTTGGCTTGAGTGCATGGGAAAGGGACTGCCTTCTGCAGAGGAAGAGCCCGCATCATTCAGCACAGGTTAACTGCACACCTGCAGCAGACCCAGTGGACTGGAAAACCCCCCGCACTGTCGTTTTTAGTGGGTGGAACAGACAAAAGACAAGCTAATGCAGATCAGAGGCTGTGGGGGATAGAGAACACTGCAGGGTGGTCCGAGGGCGCCATGAAAAGAACACTTGGGGACGCACTCCAAGGGCTGTGGGCGCGTGCCGGGATCCTCTGGTCGGAACTTGCTTGGTGTCCTGTGGCCACTGCGAGGGGTCTGAGGTGGCAGAGGCCTCCCTGTGTGCCAGGGGAGTGCTGAGGGATGAGGGGGTGAGGCAGTCACCATGGCAATGAAGAGCAACACTGCTGCGCTGCAGTGCTGCCGGTCCTGCCCCCTGCCTCCCCCTCCTCCCCGGCGCAGCGGGTAATGTGATCCGATCTGGGGAAACTGGTTCCGAGGCCCGGATGGGATCCCGACGGTGGGAAGGACAGGTATCATAGCCACCTTCTCTCTGCAGCCCCAGCCAGTGCTCCCCAAAACCTCCATGCCTTCCGAACAGACTCAGGCCTCATCCTGGAGTGGGAAGAAGTGATCCCTGAAGGCCCTATGGAAGACCCCCTGGGGCCCTATAAATTGTCCTGGGTTCAAGACAACGAAACCCAGGTAAGGGGCCCTGGAAGGGTCCATGCTGCAGCAGAGCTGCAAAATGGCCCTCCATCCTTCCCACCAGCCACGCCTGCCCCCCACCTCCACCTCCCTGGGCTCCCCCAGACTGGGCTCCTCATTGTCTCTTGTCTCCAGTAGGGTTGAGTCCTGTAGCCACTTTGTATGTCCAGCAGGAAGTACATTCCTGCACCAACCAATGGGGGAGGGCGCAGATACGGCTTTCTTATCCTGGCCTGGCTCTCCCCGCCCCGCCCCTCAGTGTTCTTGGATGGAGGAGCCTTGTTTATCTCTGTAAACCTGGGGCGGGAATGTGAGGAGTCCCCGCAGCTTGTGCTCGGAGTCCTTGAACCCACAACTCCCATGCTCCTCAGTGGGACCCAGCGTGAGGCCTCCCTGAGGCTCAGTGCGGGGTGGGGGCTTTTTCTGGCTACAGAATGAGCTGACAGTGGAGGGGACCAGTGTCAACTTGACGGGCTGGGATCCCCAGAAGGACCTGACGGTACGCGTGTGTGTCACCAACGCCCTGGGCTGCGGACCCTGGAGCCTGCCCCTGGTGGTCTCGTCTCACGACCATGCAGGTGAGGCCCAGAGGGACGGGGAGAGCATAGGAGAGAGGGGCTGGCAAGACTTCCCTGACTAATGGGCCTACAGACAGAGAGCCCAGTACTTGACACTAGGGGTGACGTTTAAATGAGAGCCCATTCCATGCCTCTCCCCACCCCCAGACTCTCCCACCCAGCAAGAGCATAGAGATCATAGATATGCCAGTGGGGCCGTGGGCTGCAGGCGCCTGGGCCTGTGGACAGGGGCCAACCTCAGTCTCTCCTGGGTCTTCCTTTGGACCTTCTTTCTACTTCCCAGGGACCTTGGTTGACTTAAAGGGATCAG
>PVJH01032615.1:0-11364 GCA_004026705.1 Nesogale talazaci | reverse complement strand
GGAGGATGTGCTCATTGCAGAGCAGCAGTTCACGCTGGGCCGGATGTTAGGCAAAGGTGCGTGGGGGCCGTGCGGGCGAGCCAAACTCTGCTGTGTCTGAGCGTGTGTGGTCCCTCCCGACACTTGGGTGAGTTGCTGTACCCAGAATGCACGGGTCGATGTCCCCGCCTCCCGCCCGCCCCAGTTTGGTTGCTGGGGATGGAGGAGACTGAGGAGCCGCTTCCAGCGTGCTCTGCTTGGGCTGTGGGCAAAGGGGGGCCCCTCCTCCAGTGGCACCCATGGACGGCCACCTGGGAAGGAAACAAGGTGGGGCCCAGGGACCCAGGGAACCCCCGTCGTTTGGCTCTGTCCCCAGGGGAGTTTGGCTCCGTGCGGGAGGCCCAGCTGAAGCAAGAGGATGGCTCCTTTGTGAAAGTGGCGGTGAAGATGCTGAAAGGTGGGTGCAGAGCAGAGCAAAGGGCGTCACCTGGGGAGGGCGGAGGGCGCTGACCCAGAGTTAGTCAGCACTGACGGGGCTGCTAGCCGTGCCCTGCCCCTCCTCTGCCAGGGCAGCCGCCGCTGCACTTGACGCTCTCCACGCTGTAGGCTCAGGAGAAGCGGTGAAGGAATGGCTGGCCAGCCCCTGTTCCTCAGGGCTTTCCCAGGAGCACTCGAGGCCAGACTATCTCCTGGGTCCAGACGTCCACGGGAGGAGGGGGCTCCAGGGAATTCAGGCTCTCACTTCTTGCTCTCCCACTGCCTCTGTGGGCTCAGCGGACATCATCGCCTCGAGTGACATTGAAGAGTTCCTCAGGGAGGCGGCTTGCATGAAGGAGTTTGACCATCCGCACGTGGCGAAGCTTGTTGGTGAGCCCCTTCCTGGGGGCCGCAGACTCGGGATCAGCGCCGTGAGGGGGGGAGGGCAGTTTGGAGGGAGAGAAGCTGGGACCCCCCTGGTGGGCGAACAGATGGAAGCAGAAGACCTCAGGAAACACCCAACCTTCACCTAGGTTTCAGATGAGGCAAAGGGCTGTGTGGGGCCTGTCCCTGCTCCTCCAGGATGCTCGTGTGTGTGTGTGTGTGTGTGTGTGTGTGTGTGATAATGTGCCCCTTCCCAGGCAAGCCCCAAGTCACCGTGTGGCACGTGTCGGGGAAGAGCCGGTGGGAGGTAACGAGCCGCCCCCTGGCCAGTTCTTAACTCTCCCTGGCCCTAGGGGTGAGCCTTCGGAGCAGGGCCAAGGGCCGTCTCCCCATCCCCATGGTTATCCTGCCCTTCATGAAGCACGGGGACCTGCACGCCTTCTTGCTCGCCTCCCGGATAGGGGAGAACCCCTTTGTGAGTACCGAGGTAGCAGTGGCCGAGGGGGTGGGGGTGGGGGTAAGACCTAGAAAGGGCTCTGGGAGCGGGGGCTCGGAGGGAGGGCAGATGGTGGAGCTGAGCGGGAGGAGGAGGGCTCTGTGTGGCAGACTCCCTGTGCACCCGTGAGGCCCCCTCCCCATCGCCCCCAGGAGCAGCCGACAGCCCTGCAGACTCGAACGAGCGGGAGTCTCACCTCTTGAGGTTCTTGGTCACGTGCAAAGCTTTCTGGCCTTGGGAACCCCACTCCCTCCCCTGCCTTAAGGTCATTGTGAGGACGCGTTAAGGGCTGGGAAGCCCTGTTCAAACTGCTGCTGCGGCTGGGTGGGCAGTCCAGCCTGAGCTTGTCTGTCTGTCCGCCAGAACCTGCCCCTGCAGACCCTGATCCGGTTCATGGTGGACATTGCCTGCGGCATGGAGTACCTGAGCTCCCGGAACTTCATCCATCGGGACCTCGCCGCGCGCAACTGCATGTACGTGAGCCCTCGAGCTGCTCTGGTCAGCGCCTGCCTGGGACAGGGTCTTGGGAGGAGGGGCCCCCAGCTCTGAGGTGGCCGTGGCCTGGAGAGAAGCCAACCACTTCCTGCACCGCCCCTCCCAGGCTGGCAGAAGACATGACCGTGTGCGTGGCCGACTTCGGCCTCTCCCGCAAGATCTACAGCGGGGACTACTACCGGCAGGGCTGTGCCTCCAAACTTCCCGTCAAGTGGCTGGCCCTGGAGAGCCTGGCCGACAACCTGTACACCGTGCACAGTGACGTGGTGAGTGGGGCGGGAGACCCCAGGGCCTGGCCAGGTCTGCTCTCAGTCCCCCGAGCCCTGGTCCTGCTGCGTCAAGGAAGCTTCGTGACACGCCTGCACGTGTGGTTTCATCCCAGTGGGCCTTCGGGGTGACCATGTGGGAGATCATGACTCGTGGGCAGACGCCATACGCCGGCATCGAGAACGCTGACATTTACAACTACCTCATCGGCGGGCACCGCCTGAAGCCGCCCCCGGAGTGCAAGGAGGACGTGTGAGTGCGGGCCCAAGGGGGAGATCCAGTCGGGCCGTGGGACTTCCTTCTCCCTCCCTTCCTCTACTCCCGGAGGGACTTCCTCATACTCGGAGGGAGGGCTGGGCCCGCAGACCTGGGCGCTAGCCCTCCTCTCTCACTGTTTCTCCAGATTCCAGGAAGAGCCAGAAACCCCCGGGGGCAGGACACGCAGGGCTGGGCAAGAGCAGGGGGTTCCCGACACCTTCTTCCCACCCCCACCTCCTTCCTTAGATCCCCATTTAATGTGACACACACCCACACATACACACACCCTCCACAAAAAGCACAGCGGTTGAAACATGGGACGGTGAACTGAGAGGTGGGCAGTTCAAACCCACCAGCCACTCTGAGGCTGTGTGCTGTGGTAAAGACCCATGGCCCAGGAAGCCTCTGGGAGCCATCCCGCTCTGCCCCCCTGAGTCAGAATCCTCTTGAGGACAGTGAGCCCTCTTGGAACAGACCTGCGGGCAGTAGGTGGGATTTAGTTTGAATCCGAAACAGCCTCCTGGACTCAGCTGCCTCCTGAGGCACCGAGGGCCTCATCAAAGCTCCAAAGCTCGGCAGTGCCACTCCATCCCCTCCCTGCTGGGCAGGAAGGTGGGCTGGGAGTGAGAGCCTGCAGGACACCTGAGCTAGGAAACCCCAATAGATCCTGGGGTGCGAGAGGGGAGAAGAGAGCTGCCTTCTTCCCTCTCTGGAAGCCAGACCCCGTCCGGCGTGTGTGTGGAGATGCAGGCAGCCTTTATGGCAGGGTCACCAGGCCTCTGTGACAAGGTGACAGCGAGCAGGACTCCCATGAGCTGGGCACTTCACAGGCACGCGGGTAATCCTCACGGCGTCACCCGAGGAGGGAGACTATTGTTCGGCCCATGTGGAGAGGAGGAAAAGGATTAAAGAGGTTAGGTAACACAGCCAAAGTCTCACAGCTATCAGGTGGGCGAGTGGCGATCGGAGCCTGGCCCCCTGTGACGCCAGTCTTTATGTGCTCTTAGCCACCATGCCACTGGGATTCGCCTGTCCCCAGCCCCAGCCCCTCACCCCGGCCAAGCCAGCGTCGTCCCCCTGGGCCCCCAAAGGACCTTTTCATTAGCACAAAGAGGGCGCCGGGTCCCTATTTCTCCGTGGAATTGGGTCCCCGCAAGGCAGAGGGCAGGCGAGCTCTGCTGACCTGTGGTGCACTTGTGAGTGCAGGCTGTGGTGACTCACCAGAACCTGACAAGGAACCAGGTTCCACCCTTCGAATCCATTCTGCAGAGCATGGGTGGCATAGGGACAGTAGCTGCAGTGTGGCTGGGCCCTCATCGGGAGCTGCAGAGGCTCCGCCGGGCAGCGGGGACCAAGCCTGAGTTCAGCCTCCCGGGCTGAAGCTGATGCTGCCAACAGAGGGTGGACAGGCGCCAGCTGGCTCCTCGCACAGCCTTGAGAATGTGTCCCAGCTGGGCCATGGGCCTGTGGCCGAGGACCATTCCCACGGCTCACTCACATGCCTCCCCATCACTGGGGCCCCTGTCAGGAGAGCCCGTGTGTGGTGGTGCCTGGGACTTTTGTCATGCACAGGAGGGCACAGGCAAGGGGTATTTTCTCTGTCTGCACATGACCTCAGCCCCTCCCCAACGGGAGGGTTTGTCTTTGGCCTGAGGCAGTCCCCAAGAACAGAGCTGGGCTTCCTTCGGGCATCTGTAAAGGCCCTTACAATTGTAAATAAAAAGCGCCTTCATGCCAGGGAAAGCACTGGAAACATTTCCCAGGTTCTCCAGAGGGTCTCCAGCCACAGGGGATTAAAGACTGCTTCCTTGGCAGTCTGGTGGGACTGAAGCCCTCCATCCCCTCTGACAGCATCCCAACTCCAGGTGTGTTCTGCAGGGGAACCCCCTCCCCGGCACCTGTTCCAGGGGCAGCAGAGCACCCACCTGGCCTCAGAAAGCCCCATCCTTTTTTTTTTGGGGGGGGGGCATCACTGCCCTCTGGTGGTGGGAGTAGGAGGCCCAGCCTTGCTCCTGTAGAGCTGCTGCTGGATTTGAACCTTCAACCCAGTGGGCCAGAGTCCCACTGCGCCACCAGGGCTCAGCCCTACCCCATCTTTTTCTACTTCCCCTGGTCCAAGGCACCCGGGGGTGCAGTCCTTGCAGGCTGGGCTGCTGGCGGCAAGGCCCGCAGTGGGAAACCTGCAGGCGTTCCGCTGGAGGAAGGTGAGGCTTTCCACTCCCATGGAGTTCACGTATGAAGCTCCAGGGGCAGTCGCTGTACACACAGGGCTGCAGTGAGTCAGGAGTGACTCGGTGGCAGAGTTTGGATTTGTGACCCTTGGCCAAGTTTCTTGACCTGCGTGCTTCGATTGCCTCGTCTGCAAAACAAGGCTACTCAAATGATTCAATAAGTGTAAGACTCCCAGGAGCGCGCCTGACGCATCAAGGGAAGGCGGGGAGTAAAAGCTTACATCATGGCCGGGCTTCTGCGTGTGAGGGGAGGCGCCTTCTCTCTCCTGGGCCTTCATTCCCGGCCTCCCCCACTGCTGCAGGTACGAGCTCATGTACCAGTGCTGGAACGCGGACCCCAAGCAGCGGCCGAGCTTCACGTGCCTGCGCATGGAGCTGGAGAACATCCTGGGCCACCTGTCCGTGCTGTCCGCCAGCCAGGACCCCCTGTACATCAACATGGAGAAAGCCCAGGAGCCCGCCGAGGGAGGTGGCCTGGGCCTGCCTGGCGGGGAGCAAGCCCCCAACGGGACAGAGGATGGCAGTGGCTTGGGGGCGGTAGGGGGCACCCCCAGTGACTATCGGTACATCCTGAGCCCCAGTGCGCTGGCCGAGCGGCCTGGACCCGAGGAGCAGCAGCCAGAGAGCCCCCTCAGCGAGGGCCAGAGGTTGCTGCTGCTGCAGCAGGGGCTGCTGCCCCACAGTAGCTGTTAGCCCAGGCAGAGGGCAGCTGGGGCCCCGACTGACCCCAGCCCGGCCGCCCAGCGCGGAGGCTCCTGTGGCAGCCCTCCCAGGCCGGGCTGGGAAGCCTGAGCTCGCCGAATCGCCCAATCCCAGTTCTTCCTGCAGCCACTGTGGCCGGCCTGGCGTCCCTTCAGGCCTCGGCTGAGTGGAGGGGGCCCTCCGGGCAGCTGGCCGGAGGGGTGGCGGTGGTTATGTTTCCATGGTTACCATGGGTGAGGAGGGGAGTGGGGGGAGGGGAGGTCCAGCTCTGTGGGCCCCTCCCCTCCCAGCTGAGCTACCCCTGCTGCTTTAGTGCATGCTTTGAGCCGCCCCAGCCCGGGGACCCAGCCCAGCCCAAGTTTGCCCCTTTGAGTCACAAAGAGAAGCCCTTGTGTTATCTCCCTCTGGGTGACGGGCGGTCAGGGGTAGCCGCAGGCGAATCCCAGCCCCGGGGACACTCAGGTCTGAATCAGTTGTCATGGCCTTCCTGCTTCCCCGCCCTGCCCTGCGGGAGCCAGGAGAAGAGGGGGCCGCGTCCCCGCGGCTGACCAGGCCATGCACAGCCAGGCCCAGCAAGGAGGGGTGCTGTGGGGCTCGCCCAGGAAGTCGTGAAGCCAGAGAGGAGTCAGGGAGCCCCTCTCCCTGCCCTCCACAGTCTGTGAGCATGCTACCAAATCCCCCGTCTCCTAAGACTAACCCAGGCCGCTGTGCCTGAGCCCTGCCCGCCCATCCGCTCCAGCTCTCAGACTGAAGACCCTCCTCTCCCCCAAGTCTCCTGGAGGGAAGTGGGCAGGAGGGCTGGGAGGGGGAGGGGCGGGGCCTGGCCTGGTAGGGCAGCCTAGGGGAGTGCATGGGGCGTGTCCTTGTTGTTAGGGACATTTCCAAGCTGTTAGATGCTGTTTAAAAACAGAAATAAAATTGAAAACTAAAGACTCAGGGTTTCGTCTTTTAAAGGTTTGCTTTTTTTCTTCCCTGATCACAAAAATGAAGTCTTTCTGCACAGACAAGTCTGGGGCGACATATGCCCAAATGTTAGCAGCTGCTGTCTGTATAGGATGTGATGAAGGGGGTTTGCATTTCTTTGTGCTTTCCAAGTTTCGTGAGCTGAGCACAAAATGCTTCTGTAGCTATGGAAGACCCCCCAGGACTTTCTGTGATGTTAAAAACTACACACGGTCATTGTAGACAATTAGAACAGTATAGAAAAATCCTTTAAAAAGTTGTGAATTACCCATAATCCTACCACCTGCAGATGAGTACAGTTGAAAACCCAACTCTTATGAAATCATTTTCTTTTATCGCAGAACAATGGCCACAGGGGCTGTCTGTGCTCTCTCCTGCCCCTCTCACCAGAAGCCCTGGGATGTAGCCGTGAAGCTGGGCACTGACCACTGATTTGGAAGGAAATCTTGTGATCGATCCCCATAAAGATTAAACCCCAAATGGAATTCAATTACTGTCCCATCAATTCTGACCCCTCAACTTGAGTAGAATAGGCCTCTATGGTTTCTCCCTAAGGTGGGTGGTTTCAAACCACTGACCTTGCACTTGGCAACAGGTAAGCCCAACTCAGCCACCAAGCCACTAGAGTTCTTCGGAAAGTTACAGGCAGGCCCATGAGGCTGGGTGCTCTGTCCTAGAGGATGGGCACGCATTAGAATGGGCTGCACAAGACAGGCCCTTCCCTCTCAGGCTGCCTTCCCTGCCCTGCGTGTGGAAACTTCATTCTCACCTTTACATCCTGGGAGGGAGACAAGGAATAACGATCCTCTTGAGAATTAGAAGAGCACAATTTCCTTCCCATTGGTTTTGCCTGCAAGTTCTAGTTTAAACATACTCCTGGGAGTGGGCAAAGGAGGTGAGGGGCCTGGGGAGATTGGGCGGGGTGTGTATCACTCTGCTGGTTATGGACAATGGAATGGGCTGGCACTTCTGAAAGCAAATATCTGGAAAAACCTGTTACTGGCTCTCCAGGTTCTAGTTCCCAGGTGGAGGGTGAGACCTGACTTCTAAGGAAGAGGCTTTCCTGCTGGGGATCCCATTTTCTGTAAAGTATTACTTGTCAGTTGATAAAGCCTCTCCTCAAATCATTGTCCAAAGGACTCATATGCCAAGGCCTGTGCCTTCATTTAACCGAAATATTCCTATAAAACGTCCACGGGCTGAGCCCCGGTGGCATAGTGGTTGTGCGCGGGACTGCGGCCCACTGGGACGGAGGTTCAATTCCAGCAGTGGGGCTGGGCCTCCTACTCCCACCACCGGAGAGCAGTGATGCCCCCCCCCAAAAAAGAAAAAATCCACAATTATCCTCCAGCAGAATTAATAGCTTGTCCAAAGTTATGTAGCTGAGTGGCAGAGCCTTGAGTCTCCCCACCATTCCAGAGAGCCCTGTGAAGCTATGCCCGCATTTCATCTCTTGGGTGAAAATAGGTCAAGGGCGGGGGACACCTTTGACCCTGCACAGGAGTCCATTGGCAGTAGGCCACCAGGAAACCTAACCTTTGCAAGTGTTAGTTGTCCATCAATAATTATAACAAGTATAACTAATTTTATCAGTTCGTTCTCCTTATGCACCTTGACCCCTGTGGCCATGGGAAGTGATGATAGTGGGAGAATTGAAAGACTTTCTCACACCTGTCCTGCTCTGAGGGAGAAGCAGGAGGCTCCTGGGAAGATCTGCAGCCTTGACAACCCCGACTAGCAAGCTCTTCTCTGCCCTGTAGGATGCAATGAGTCAAAATTGCCTCCATGGTAATGGGTTGTTGCTGTTGTTGTTGTTTCTTTGAGGTGGTACAAATGATAAAGTTTTTGTGAGATTCGAGGTCTGAGTTCATTCAGAGGCACCTTGGAAGAAAGGCCTGGCCATCTCCCTCTCTGAAAAGCCCACCACCAGGAACTGCTGTGGCTCCCTACTCCTGGTGACTGACTACCACAGAACCGCCACCAACAGGGTTTCACCAGGCCTTTCTGCAGAGGCACCTCTGAGTAGACGAACACCTCCAACTTCACCTAGTGTTTTTATTTTTTTTGTGTGTGTGGGCATCACTGCCCCATGGTGGGTGTAGGCGGGCCAGCCTTGCTCCTGGAGAGCCGCTGCTGGATTTGAATCGCCAACCCTGTGGGCTGGAGCCCCGCGCACAACCACTATGCCACTGGGCCTCAGCCCATCACCAAGTGTTTTAAAAGTTTTCACCTCCTGTCTGTCTCCCCCAACCAAGCCACTGCCATCAAGTGGATTCCAGCTCACACAAGCCTATGTGGGGTTTCTGAGGCTTTGGAAATAATTACAGGAGCATGCTCATGTCAGGGGCTGTCACGGAGGTGCAGGCTCATCACAGCCCTCTGCACAAAGGATGGAACACTGCCCAGTCCTGTGCCCTCTACAAGGTGACCTTTGAGTCCACTGGAGGAGCCATCGTGCCAGGTCTGGTTGTTGAGGGTCTTCCTCTTAGTGCCACTCTTCTCTCTCAAGCATGATGCCCTTTTCCCGGGACTGGTCTCTCTTGACCACATGTCGAAAGGGCTTGAGATGAAGTCTCACTATGCTCACCCCCAAGGAGCTTTCTAGCTGGACCTCTTCCTAGACAGAGGCTTTGTCTGACTGTCCTTCCTTCACCATTCTTCACCAGCGTCCTGACTCAGATGCCTTGGTCTTCCTGTGCGTGGCATGGACGTGACGACAGTGCGTTGAGTCTTCCTGGGCGCATGCTGCTGGCACCTGTCCCCTGCCAGGGAGTAGACCCTGACTCACGGTGACCTGTAGGAGAGAATGGAACTGCCCCGCTTGAGGTTCGGAGCTGAGAACTCTTTAAGGGAATAGAAAGGTCATCGAGCCCCCAAGGAGCAGCTGGTGGTTTCGTACCGCCAACCTTCCCGTTAGCAGCCAGAGTTGCTCTTCACAGGAGCAGAGAGTAGAAAACTACATCTCAAAAGAAAGGTGGGGATAGGGGGCCTAAGTGGAGGGAGGATGTTTGGAGAGTGATGATGGCAACCAGTGTGCAAAGGTGGTCTGCGTGCAATGGAGGTATGTCTTGACCATGATGGGGGTTGTACGAGCCCCCAATAAAATGATTTATTAAAAAAAAAAAAGGAAGGGGAAAGAGGATCATATACCAAGGACTCAAGTAGAAAATATTTGGAATTGAAGATGGCAACAGATGTACTGAATGTTATAAGGGTTGTAAGAGTTGTAAGAGCCTCCCAATAAAATCATTGAAAAAAAAAGAAGAAAGGTAGGGAGAAGGTTTAGGGGAGAGGAGATGAGGGAGAACTCACCACACCCCTTCCAGGAGGAAGAACAACAGAAACCATAGAGGGAAGGGAGGCAGAGGTTGGTATGAGATATGAAAATAATCATTTAAATTTATCAAGAGAGGTTGAGCCCCAGTGGCGTAGTGGTTGTGCGCAGGACTGCGGCCCCCTGGGATGGAGGTTCAATTCCAGCTCCACAGAGCAAAGGCTGGGCCTCCTACTCCCACCACCAGAGAGCAGTGATGCCCGCCCCCCCAAGAAAAGTAACTGTCTAGTAAAAAATAATAGCAACTTATGTACAAATATACCAGGTACAATTGATGTATGGATTGTAATGAAATTATAAGAGCCTCCGATAAAATGATCTTTTAATTAAAAATTTTTTTTGCTGTTTTGTTTTGTTTTGGGGCATCCCTGTCCTCTGGTGGGAGTAGGAGGCCCAGCCTCGCTGCTGGAGAGCTGCTGCTGGATTTGAACCGCCAACCCAGTGGGCCACAGGCCCGCACACAACCACTACGCCACCGGGGCTCAGCCTGGGGGAAAAAAAAAATTAAGACCCTGGTGGAGATAAGCAAAATAATGCGTCTGGATGCCTAGCAGCCTGCCTAGCTATTGCATAGGGTGCCAGAAGCTCCTACATGTTAGGGGAGATGCCTTCCCGTCTCAAGTGGCCGATTTTCCATCCAGCGGGGGAGGGGGCAGTGTTCGGGGTGCACGTGAGACAGGCCATTACGAGGGTGCAGCAGAGTTTGGCATTGTGACCCGGGAGGCCGGAGTCCTGCGGCAATTTCTCCTCCGTCTCTCACGCGCGGACCTCTCCCTTCCAGCCGGCGGGATGGACTTTGCGGCCGAATTTTGGGCTCTGCGGCTCCGGCCGGGCCGTCGAGTGGGCCGACTCGGGAGGGGCCGCGCACTGGGCGGGGAGGGGGGGGGTCGGGGTCACATGCAGGGTCACACGCCGCTTGCTGGGCTTTGGCAGGGCGCGCTGGGCGGCGGCGGGCGGGGAAAGGCTCGACCTGGGCGGCGGGACACCAGCGCCTTTGTCCGCGCCTTGCAGAGGCCCCAGCTGCAGGCCGGCAGCCTGGGGCAGCGGGGATCCCGGCGGGCTGCGGAGCTCCCTCCTGGGTCCGCAGAGGCCCGCGCCCTGCGGCTGCTCGATCCGCCTGTGCGTCTACCTGCCGCCTGTCGAGGCGCGATGGAATTCAGCAAGTGTTTCCTTGGCCGAGAGGAAGCAACAACAACCACACAGGGGGTCCAAGCTCAGCCAAAGAACCCGCGCGGCCCCCCCCCCCCCCGTGGGAGAAAGGGGCGAGCCGTGGGGCTTGGGCGCTCGCGCAGGGACGCGCAAGCAAGTCCTGGCGGTGGGCGAGGGGTGGGATGCAAGGGCCAGAAATGCCCACCCAGGGTCAGGGGCATGCCTACAGCCAGAAATGCTGTAATGCGAGCTGAGGGAAGTCGATACTTTCCCCTCGGTGCTTTTTTCAAACTTACAGAAGATTTCACACCCTCCATATTTGACTCGCCTTTTTTTTTTTTTATTCAAGAAATGAAATGTATCATGATGATTGAAATCCCCACGTACCACTCTGATCCCACACCGCTCTTCCTTCCTCTTCCCAGAAACAAACTGCCCCACAAACAGCCACTGACATCTTGTTGATGCCCACCCACAGCGCCCTGCTGTCTATAAGGATTCTGAGCCTAAGTCTTTACAGCGGGCAGAGAGCCTCGTCTTTCTCCCACAGAACGGCTACAGGGTTTGAACCCTGGCTTTGAGGTCAGCGGCCCACACCTGGAATTAGTTTGTATAATTTTTTTTTTTTT
>PVJH01032614.1:0-22475 GCA_004026705.1 Nesogale talazaci | reverse complement strand
CAGAGCAATCGGCTGTAATTTGCACTCAGGATCAGGAAGCAGGTAGAAAAAGTCTCCCTTCTCTGGTGCAAGACAGCTCTCTTAATATCTCCCAGCCCCCCCTCAGGACTGGCCTTTTCTTGGCCCTGCTGTCTGCTACCGCTGTCTCTGCCACAGAGGCCCTTTCTGCTGGGTCACTGGATTCAGCACTGCTGTTCTTAGAGGAGGTTCCTCGTCTCCTTCCTCTTGGCTTCTTATTGTTTCCTTTTTCTACTTTCTGCTTCCTACTTCCTGTCTCTTTCTGACAGTAAAACCTCTGTGTGGTTGGCCAAATAGAGACACAACTCCTTGTCAATTTTCCAGCTCGCTTCTCCCACCAGAGACCACAAGTTGGTCGATCCCTTCTGAGTAACCATGGACACTTGATTTGCATAGTGGACTGTGCACAGCAGCCCTGGGTCAGACAAAAGTATTAAGCCAAACTGCTCACACTTATCTAGGCGATGCAATAAATCCTGTTCTGTAGAAAACTGGGGCAAAGATAATGCCTCTGGGCTAGGGGAACACAAAAATCTCTCCAAATGCTTTTCCAAAGAACCCAAGCAAAAGACCACGTGAACTCATTTACATAGTGATCCATGTATATGTATGTAGCCACACAGAGAGCCTTCAAGTAGTTCATGGAATGATGGAATTATACGGTAGTCTAAGCGAAAATTCTGTTTGATTCCATTGTTCCATGTAATGTCTTAACAGCCCTGTGTGCGTGTTGTTTGTGCCAGTGATTGATTCAGTTCTGGCTCATAGCAACACGATGCGTCACTTGTTCTGCTCATCCTTCCCCCCTCCCCCCACATGTTTTTAAGGACTCTACACCCAGGAGCATGTTTCAGAGCCTCTTCTGACATCCACTGGGTCTTTATTTTCTGTCCTTTTTCAGGGCTGTTTACTTTCTTCAGGTAGGATTTTTTGATGGCCTCTCAGAGCTCCTCGGGTCTTCTGTCTCTACCTTCAGGTGGGACACACTCTAGGTTGAATTTTGGCTCACGTGCACTTGTTTGATTTTCTTCAGCTTCAACCTGAACTTGGATTTGAGCAATTGATGGCCTGTCTCTTCCACAGTTGGCCCCTGGCTTTTCCTGCTGATCTGGAGCTGTTCCACGGTCTCTTCCCAGAGATACAGTACTTTTACTTCTTGTGTACCCATCTGGTGAAGTCCACAGGAATAGTCACCATGTATTTTAAAGCAAAATTCTGTTATACCTGTATTGTCTTAATTTTCTATATTTTCTTCCTTTGGTTTCTCATATCCATTGTAATGGCTGCATAGAACTCAGATGAAAGGCACCATTCAAGGGTTTATTAAGGACGTTCTCAAGCTGTAACATCACGAGAAGTACTCAGGCTACTTGTTTTTCAAGACATAGCACAAAGTTCTTTCAGGTTTGCTAATCAATGCCTAACAGGTCATACCACTCCACTGAAAGACTCAGCCCAAAGACCTCAATTCCACTTGAATGGATCATCAAGTCCTCCTTTGCCAATTAGGTATCCCACTCTGCAACCAGCCTCCTCCACAAAAGCACTCAGCTTTACCTGTTCTGTGGGTTTGGAAACTCAACATTCTGTTCCATACTCTGGCTCCAATTGCTGCTGTTGCTGCTTTAATAGCATATCTGTTAGAGGAAGTTCATTGCACAGCGATATCAGGTTTAGAGAACACACTCAACTCCTAGCTCTTGCTGGTAAATGAAATTCAGCGGGCTGATCTTAGAAACAGCAGGATGATATTGTGAGGAATCCTATTCACAATTCCTCACAGGTAAATCCTAGAAGTATCTTCCCTCATCTTCTTACCACCCCCATACAGGAAAAGGTCGTTTGGTGGGAGTTTGTGACTTAGGCTAGAAGAGCCACACTAAGAAATGCATCACCCCAGCGATGTGGTCTCTGGCACCTCATTTCTATCACCAAGGCCACATTTTGCAACTAATAGCTCTTCTTCTTTGCTTTCAATTTTTGTGTTCCCATTGCCAATGTATTTTTTTTAATTAAAAGTTCATTTTCCTGGTGGCTCTTACAGATCTTATAGCAATCCATATATCAATCGTATCAAGCATATTTGTACACTTGTTGCTATCATTATTTTCTAAATGTTTACTTTCTATTGTGTCCTTACTATCAGCTCTTCTTTCTTTCCATCCAGCCCCACCCTTGTGGCCTATTGATAAAATATAAATTATTATTATTTTCATATCTTACATGAACTGCTGTCTCCCTTCTCCCATGATTTCTTTTGTTCATCCTCCCTGGTGTGTGTGGTTATGTGTCGATCATTGAAATCAGTACCCTTTTCCTCCTCTCCTTTCCTTCCCTTCTCCCTACCCTCCTGGTATCGCTGCTCCTATTTCTGTCCCTGGATTCCATGTGTCATGAACTCTTATCTCTTATCTGTACCTGTACACATGCTCTGGTCTAGCCTGCAGTGAAAGGCAGGATTGGGCATCTACACCTCATGATTGCACAGTCTGATGTGCTTCTTCCTTGTGGGTTTGTTTCTTTGTTAGATGGCTGCTTGTTTAACTTCAAGCCTTTAAGACCCCAGATGCTATACCTTTTGATAACCAGATACCTTCTGCTTGCTTTCCCACATTTGCTTATGCTCCCATTTCATCTTCAACAACAATGTCAGGAAGGTGAGCATCACAGATGTATCTTGACTGTTTGGTCTAAAGCAGTGGTTCTCAACCTTCCTGATGCTGTGACCTTTTAATACAGTTCTTCATGTTGTGATGAGCCCCCATCTATAAATATTTTTCATTTCTCCTTCGTAACTATAATTTTACTACTGTTATGAACCAGGTGACCCCTGTGAAAGGTCGTTTGATGCCCAAAGTGTTCATGACCCACAGGTTGAGAACGGCTGGTCTAAAGCTTGATTGCGCATTCAGATGAAAGAAGTTGATCAAATTCTTTCATTCTGTTATTACTGACTCTAGTGATTGGTGTACAAAATTTTAAGAGTTGCGTTCTTCCTTGTAGGTGCATAGATTTTATCCTATCAGAGACAGCTTTGCACTTCAAGATAGCTCTTTGTGTGACAATGAATGTGACTCCTTCCTTTTGGAATTTGTCTTTCCTGGTGTAATAAATCCTGTGATCTGACTCAGTGGTCAATACAGTTCATTTCAGTTCATGAATGTCTGGACTATGGATATTTATGCAACTTGTTTCATTTTTGATTATTTCCAGTTTGGGGGGATCCATACTTTATACATTTCATATTCCAAGTATTAATGGATGTTTACAGCTGTCTCTTCTCCTTTTGGACCCCAAAGCTGTAATCTACCCATGACAGTAAGGTCTGTACTACCTTGAAGAGGCACCACTTCCCCAGTTGTATTTTGAGTGTCTTCCAGCCTGAATGGCTCATCGACTGGGACTACAGTGGCTGTTGTTCTGAAGCAATTCCTAAGGTTTCCAGTGGCTAGTCATTCAGAAGTGATCTGGCTACTCCTTTTCTGACTCTGTTCTTAGCTGGGAAGCTCTGCTGAGATTTGTTCACTAGGGGTGACCCTGCTGCTATTTAAAATACTAATGGCTTAGAGTCCTGCATTATAGCTACATTCAAGTCATCACAGCATGACAAACTGACAGCTGAGTGCTTGTGGTGGTGGTGGATGGTAATGATACATAGATCATTTATGATTTTATATAAATACATATACAACCCTCATTAAATTTTTCCTTTATATTAGGACACTGTTTGTTTAGCATATAAAGATCAGCAGTTGCCGAGAGGTACCATCAAGTGGATTCTGACTCAGTGATGCAATAGGGCAGAGTAAAACTGTCCCTGTGGGATTTCGAGTCTGTAACCCTTTAAAGGACCAGAAAGCTTCCTCTTACTCTCGAGGAGTGGCTGGTTGACTTGAACTGTTGACATTGAAGTTAGTAGCCCAACTACACCACCAGGCGGATCCACATATAAAGATAGATGGCATTGATTGTTAATGTGAGATCAGGTTTCTGAGGCTGTAAACTTTTTTTTTTTGCCTGGGTGGGGGGTCATCACTGCTCTCCGGTGGTGGGAGTAGGAGGCCCAGCCCCAATGCTGGAATTGAACCTCCGTCCCAGTGGGCCGCAGTCCCGCGCACAACCACTACGCCACCGGGGTTCAGCCCTATGATATCAGGATAGTAAGAAGTTGTTACAAAATAATTCTTATAAGACAGAAGCTTAGGAATAGGGCTTAAATTACACTAGTCTACATGAACTGGGTTCTACTTGATTTCCTTATTTGTCTTTTGCTTCTAGATCTTATCTTCTACTTTGGCTTATACATTTTTAATTCAAAATATTTGTTCTTAACATATATCAACTCAAACATATGTGGGATATAAATAAATGAAGAGGTAAACAAATAGCTTTATTTGCTCTAATTTTACTAAAAGGTGTAACATCTGTGGAACAGATAGCTTTTATTTTGGAATTCAAAGGACGCTCTCCACTCCTTAACTTTTCTTCTATTAAAATCCAGTACCACCGATTGCCAATGAATTGAGTCCAATCCAGGATAACACAATATATGGTTTTTGAGGCTGTAAATCGTTATGGAGGCAAAGATTTTCATCTCTCTCCCATGGAATGGATAAACTACCAACATTATGGACAATGGTCAAAATCCAATGCTTAGCCATCCACTACTTATCAGACAGTGACACCAGGACTCTTTTCCTTTAAAATGACTCTTTTTAATTTTCTAGTTTGATCCAGATAGCTAAGACTGGTTAGATATATGTCATCTTAACACTGTTACATGAGTGACTTCAAAACATTTGTGGAAAAAGTCCCACTATCTTTTTCTATTTGTTTGTTTTTGTTTTTTGGGGGCATCACTGCCCTCAGGTGGTGGGAGTAGGAGGCCCAGCCTTTGCTCCGTGGAGCTGGAATCGAACTTCCATCCCAGGGGGCCGCAGTCCCCCCACTATCTTTTATTTCCATTTTTCTACAAGCTTTTTGAAGGTGACTCAGATTTAATTGGTGTATCTTAATGTGGGTGAATCCTTGTTCTAAAGACCATACGAAGTATTTCTGAAAAGAGACTGAAATTAAATACAACCATTTTAGAATAATATCATAGCAAAGTGCTCATCTCATATTAATATGGTCTCAAAGGAAAAAAAACAGATCCTTTAGTAAAATGAGCCTATGGAAAATATATTTATCCAATAACCTTCCTTAAAACACCAAGTTGAGTATGTGCTGTACTCAGAATATATTTACAATCTGAAATGAAAATTCTATAGAACTGAAACTAATGATAATCTGTTGCTATGAGTGTTTGCTACTAAGTAAATATAATGTATATCCAAGAGATTATTTTCTAATAGTTACATTTGATACTGAAGCACATAGATAAATCAGTCTTTAATTGTTGAACCATCAGTGTTGCCCATAATAATGATTATGAATTAAAATTAAAATGTGTGGTACAGTGATTTCCTTGACATAGCTCTTGTCTTTATAAGTTCTGTCAAAAATACTGAGTGGGACCCATGCAAAAAGCATGTATATAAGGATGCATATAACCCTTTGGTGAACATTGACCAATTTTGCTGCTGCTGGGTATAAAATGAGACACCATAGAAGCCGATAGAGGAAGTAGATCTCACTATAATCAAGCAGAAGAACCAGGAGTGGACAGTGTCCTTGAAGTTCCATGCCTTGAAGATCCTCAATCCAAGAAACAGATGGCTGTGACTCTAGAGTAGTGATAAGAAGAGGTGATCCTGGTCAAAGGACTGCTATCACTTGAGCATTTTTGACCCGAATTGAAATCTGCTAACTTCCCTAATAAATTCTGTCATCAAGAGCATGATCTGTGAATTCTTCTTGACCTTTGTAGTGAATTATTTAATGAAGTAGACAGTGCCTGGAGAGGGACGGTTGGTGTCTGAACTGGTAAAGAGAGTTCAAGTGTCTGACCTCTGCCTCTGAGGAACCAGCCTGGGGCTGCTATTGAATTTGATTCTCCTCCCCACCGAGTGCAGTCAAAGGTCAGACATTACCCCATGCCATTGGTGTCAGCTTGTGTGCAGTTGTACGAAGCCATCCCACAAACAACAGCATGGTTCATATGCATCGATTCTCCTTTGGTCTTCCTTACTCAGGGTCCAACTTTCACATGCAAATAAGGCTATCGAAAATACCATGGCTCTGGCCAAGTGAACCTTACTAGTAGCCTCCTTGCTTTTCAACACTTGTAAGAGGTCTTGTGGAGCAGATTTACCCAATATAATGCATAGTTTGATCTCCTGACTGCTAGTTCCATGAGTATTGATTGTGCATCAAGCAAGATGAAATCCTTGACGATTTCAAACTTTTCTCCAATTATTATGTAGCTATTATGATATAGCTGTGTTTTCTGTACATTGAGTTGCAATCCACACGGAAGGCAGAATCCTTGGTCTTCATCAGCAAGCACTTCATGTGCTCCTCACTTTCAGTGAGCGAGGTGGTGCCACCCTCACACCACAGGTTCATAATAAGCCTTCCTCTGATCGTGATGCTGAATTCTCCTCATGAACTCCAGCTTCTCTGATTATGTTCTCCACAGGCAGATCGCATAAGTATGGTGAGAGGCTACAACCCTGACATCTACCTTTTCTTGATTTTAAACTAACATGCAAAATCAAAATTAATTCCACTTTTAACACTGCTACGTGAGTTGACTTCAAAATGTTTGTTTTGAAGTTTGTTTAAAATCCACCTACTTTTGTTCTGTGTGAGAGCACATATATCTGTTTGTATGAATGTTCTCCCCCAATGGTTGATTTAAAAGATCCCTGGTAAAACCTCTGGGCTCTTTGGCAACAGGTCAGTAGCAGGAACCCATCCGTGGCGCTGCAGGACCGAGAGGTGGCTGCCTGCTTCCACGAAAGATCGACATTCTTAGAAACTATGAGAAGTTCTACTCACCTATATAGGGTCACTATTGGTCAGAACAGACTCAAGGGTAGTGAGGGTGGGCTTTTGCTTGTGGTCTGGTAGGCCGAGTCTCTGGGTAATAGAAAGGATCAAGTACTCATCTAACTGAGAGGTTGGTGCTTCAAATCCACCCAAAGATGCCGTCGAAGAAGACTGTTCCACTCGGGAACACATGGAGTTTCCGTGAGTCAGAAATGATGGAGGCTGTCTGCTTTATCTGGTAGCCGAGTGCAATGCTCCTTGTCTAGTTGTCAGGAATTCTGCTCCCGCTTTGATCGGCAGGTAGAGAGTGGAAGTGTCAAAGAGGAACTGATCCAATCTGTAGAGCCTCGATCAGCTTCTGTTCAGGAAACTGCATAAGGCAGTCCTCATGGCCTTGTCTTCGCTTTATTGCACTTGACACGCACACACTGGGCTTAAGACCAGAAGGAGGGAGGCGGGGCGGTGCCGCGAGTCAGGGTTGCATTGCCGGCCACCGGCTGCTCGAAAGGACAACTTCAGAAACGCTGTCTACAGTCTCTCTAAGGCAGAATCCACTCGACGGCTCTGGGGTTTCAGCGTCGGCTCGCTTTGTGTCTCTGTGTCACCTCTGGTGTATCTCACACTTGTCCACACTTTTCTATAATGTTATCGTGAGAAAAACGGGGCTTTTGACTCTTGTAAACATTTTCATTCTTGGAAACTCATGAGGGCAGCTCTACTCTGTCGACTTCAAGTCCATGGCGATGAATTTAAAAATAATTTTTCATCACACACTTACTAAGCTACATTATAGTGTAGACAGTACGTTTAAGTTACATTTTAAAAGATCTATCTCATGGTGCCAAGCAATCTTTTATAGAGAGCTAAGGGAATAAAAGAAGATGGCGGTAAAATTTTCTTAAGCACTTCAATGTTATTTTTTGACCCTAAGTCAAATATGTTCTTTTCCCCCAGACGAGTTCTTGCTTTCCTGGGCCTTTTCCTCTTCTCACCCCACACTCCGTGCCTCCCCACAGCATGTGATTCGCCTGTTAATCATAAGAAGCAGAGCTGTGTAATCATCACCACAAGCACTTCCAGCAGTTTCTTCCAGCACTCACTGATGTGAGGGAGCTTCCTATCTGCCCCTTCCATAACCCACGGTAATTACTAATCCAGTTACAATCTCTATAGACTTGCCGATCTCAGATTTCATTTACAGAAAATCATACCAAATATGAAACAAACAAAAACTAAAAACAAAATAAAACAGAGAGGAACCTCAATGGAACAGAAAGCAGAAGACACGAAAAGCCCAAACAGCTTTAAAGTGGAGACCAAGGATCCTCACCACATCTGCAATAATCCTCTTTACAAACCATTCACACCCCTGCACTGTGTTCAGAAGGGATACAGCAGACGCTTAATCCGTGCGTATTTGCCTAAAAAATGGGGGTGGTCCGCTTGATTGCGATAGTCTCCTCCTGGTGGTATCTGGCACCAAACCTGCTCATCTCGGAGGTCATACACCTGTCCTTGATAAATCACTCTCCGCTGGTAGCCACTGATGCAAGGTTTGCATGGTCCCCAGAAGTATCTCAGGGAAAGGATGTAAGAGACACATTTACTTAGCTACTGTCGCTACAACAGACTCAAGTAAACAGTATCTATTTTCCTTGCTGAACTATGTCTGGGAGGCGCAAGGGAAGTTCAGCTGCACATCAGCCCCTCGCCATAGAGCTTGGTGAAACTGAAACCTAGCGTGGGAATTCCATGGACTCTGGGCCACAGAAAGAAACCCCCCTCGCTACAGCCAACCCACATGGCTGCATCAGCTCTAGATTAGGGAACTAGGTCAACCTCAATACTAATGTGGCAAGAGAAGAAATTAGCTTGGCTCCTTATAAGTGGAAAAAGTGACTAATAAAACGAATTTTTTTTTAAATTCTAACAAAATACAACACTGAAAGCTATGATGAAGATTTCGGGACACATCTCGTCCTTTTTGTCTCCTCCCATTGTTTTCACACCAATCATAAATTCTTCCTGTAATGGATTAAAAGGTTGACTTGATTTAAACTTTTCACACACAAAAGAGGGAGGGAGGGAGGGAGGGAGAGAAAGAGAGAGAGAGACAGAGACAGAGAGAGACAGAGAAAGAGAGAGACACAGAGAGAGAGAGACACAGAGAGAGAGACACAGAGAGAGACACAGAGAGAGAGACACAGAGAGAGAGAGAGAGAGAGAGACAGAGAGAGAGAGACAGAAAGGTATCAATTCCCGGTAGTAAATTCTAGAAATCAGTGTTGTTTATCAAACTGATACATGGTATACTTGAGGTACTATCATGCCTCTGACACAATTCTTTAATTTATCCTTATTTCAAAGAAATATAAAGCCTCTGGAAATGGATGCTGACCAACCCTAGAGACACCTGCAGAATGGAAGAGAAAATCAGTTTGGTTGCCAAAGAGAAGAATTGTCTCTGCCTGTGGGTGTTCACAGCATCTTCCACTGATGCTTTCTGGACACCATTACAGAGCTAAAGATCACAGGGAAGTTTCCTTCTTGACCCTGACATGAAAGCCTGCTACAAAAGAGAGAATCACCCTCCTATCTCATCCTAGAAAAACATAATTCCCATTGTGGAGCAAGTCAGATATTTAAAAATTATAAACCCAATAGTCACTACTAATATGATAATTTGACTTTATACTTATTGGGGTTTTTCCCTTTTGCCTAATTACATAGAAATGAGAACACTGAGGAATAAACTACTATAAAGTGTAAACATCTCACTGCACTGATTCTAGGGCTCGTGCAATCGGTGGTAGAACAATACAGCTGAACTACAGCAATAACAGATCCCTTTGTATGAGATAGAGGTGTCACCATGTGGGATCACAGAGCAGGTCTATTCATAAATAGATAAAGCAGAAATATTTCTGAAGCCATTGTACTGTTTCCAGCTGGCTGCTTTGTTGTAGCTAACACTGAGAAAGAACACGGGCATACTTTGTAAAGAGAACTGATTGGTTCAGAAAAATAAGGTGTGAGGGGCTAGGACATGGAGAATATGACTCTGTAGAAACAATGAGAACATTCCATTCTTGTCTTTCTCATTTGATGCTCTACAGACCCCATCCCTGTGGCATCTTATGCTGTGTGATTACGACCCTTGATGTTTCGAAATGAGCCCCAGCCAGCTTACTCACTGTTAACGGTTTTCTTCCCCTAAGAGTAAACTTGGAAGTAAAGGTAGTGACATGGGAATTGTACCTGTTACTCAGATCTGTTTCTGTCGGGTTGACTCCCATTCACAGTGACGGTGTAGGGCAGAGTAGAACTGGTAGAGGTTTCCAAAGCTGTAATCTTTACAGAAACAGACTGTCATTATCTTTCTTCCAGGGAGCAACTGATGGGCTCAAATCCCCAACTTAGCCAAAGGTCACCAGGCACCTAACCACTGTCACCAGGCCCCCTTTCCTTATCACTCACTCTGATGAAGTGCACACTGACTTACGGAACCTCAGGTAGAGGTGCATGCCTGAATAAATGCATAGCTGAAGATACATGGAAAGAACATGTGACTTTAAGGATGAGGTGCTTGACATGTGGAGCTTTCAGGACAACACATCACTGCTATTTTTTATCCAGAAGTTCCTTTTCTTTGGTGCATATGTGTATCTTCATGTCTCGTGCCAGGATGCTGCTGCGTGCTACCCTGTTGATCCCCACTGCCTCCAGCCTTCTGTTCAGCAGAACAAAGCATGGCCTGCTCCGACGCCATCCTCCCAATGCTCGTTGTGCTTGAGTCCACTGTCAAAGTTTGTATTCATCACTTTAAATCTTGAAATAGCTCTTAAAAGTGCAGCGAACATTTGACCAGATGACTGTATGACTTTGACTGGCAAGACTTCTAAGACTATGCAAACAGAAGACTTTCAACGGTTCAATCATTTGCTTGCATTTCCGAACTGCAGTTATTAAACAAGAAAACTTGGTATCCGCAGAATAATCTAAAGCAAAATGGAGTCACATGTAAAAAATTTAAACTAAGGTCTTAGTCAGATGCACATAAATTCACGCCAAAAGTATTCAAAAGACTCCATGCTGACTCACAGTGATAGCCTGCGGCTTTCTTAGACTATATTTACTGCAGTAGAAAAACTAGCCTTTTTCTTGAGGACCTGCTGTGGTTTCAAACTGCTGACCAAGGGAATCACAGCTCAGTGCTCCTCATGCCAAAAATATAAGCAGAGATGAAACTGGAACTATATCTCCTACGGTTTAGGAAACTCTACAGTGAAGAACTCCTCCATGGTTTACGAGAGAACTAACGCACCAACTTCTGAGAGAGTCAGTGTCTGGGGTATCTTGAGTATCCAGGACCAGGCAAAGTTAGCCAAATACGCAGTGACGACCCATCTAGAAGGACAACTTTCTCACCTGGTCAATCTTCATAATCCTATCTTCCTGCCTCAGAAAAGTTCCTTGTAGAGGAATGGGAAGGAAGAGCAAAAGGATCGTTTGTTCCCTCCACATTTCCACCCTCCTCCTTCTAGTCAAATGGATAACAGGAAAAGAGGTGCATGGTAAAGAAAGGGAAACACGAGTTTAGTTTTACACTGAAGTTGTTAAACATCAAGCACTTAGTCACTGAAATGGAGTGAGTGTTCATGGGATCTGACTAGGATCCTGTTAATAGTTGCTCTAAGGGTTGAATAATGGAAAATAGCAAACAAACAAAAATAACTCCCAACTAGTAGAAAGGGGGAACCAATTATAAGGATCTACATATAACCTTAAAATTTTATCATTATTTACATTGAAATGTAACTTATATGTTACACACATCTATATGATTTAGATTTTATGTTCTAAGACTCATGTATACATTTTCTTTTCTTAGTTTTCTATTTCCCAATTAATTCATTCTAATATCCAATCTTCACCCCCAACAGTCTATTTTCTCACCATCACTGGTAATTTTTAAGATTCATTTTTATTAAACTCTATTTTTCAGATTTAACTCAATAATAACCAATTGTCAGATCTTACATACATTCAGAACTGAAAAATTCCATATCTGATAAGGGAGACTTAGCTTATGTTACTTATTTGGGCTATTGGGGTAAGTAAGCCTCATAAAAGACAGTAAGTTGGCTGAGGGGACACTGAGCTTCTATTGAGTGTAGTGGGAAAGTTTGGGAATGGCTGGTGAGAATGGCTTAGCAATATGATGAACATGTCTGGTGTCAGGGAATCATTCATGTGTTGGTTGTTGGCATGGGAATGCTTTCGCTTCCTATGCATTTTCTGTGGTTGTTACGCGCTGTTCTGTTGGTTCCAACCTATAGCAACCATATGGACAGCAGAAGGGAACCCTGCCTGGCCCTGCGCGGTCCTCACATCTGTTCTTATCCATTTTTGCGGCCACCGTGTCAATCCGTCTGGTCAGGGGCCTTCCTCGCTTTGGCTGCCCCTCCACTTTACCAAGCATGGCATACTTCTGCAGGGACTTGCCTCTCTTGATAACCTGTCCAAAGTATTTCAATAAAAAAATGGGGATGAATGGAGTCAGAGATCAGATTTCAGAAGCCTTTTTTTTTTCACCTCTGTGATCTGTATCCATATTTATTTTCTCTGAGCCCAAATGATCCCAGTTATGACAGAGAACGGATAGTCCTGGCCTTTGAGGCTTGTTGTGACTATCAAATGAAATGATGCACTAAAAAATCCAGCACATATTAGACTGAGAGCATTCTATCCTCCTTTAAAATGAAACCTCAAAAGAGCATCTACATATACTGATTAATGTGAAAATATAATTACTCAATGCTTTAATAGTTTCTCTCTATAATGTATTAGCACACTTTAAAGGCCTTTGTTATATATCCTATTAATAAAGGCAAAAATGCATGTTAATGAATAAAAACCCTCACTCAATAAACCACTTCCTTTTCTTATTTCCTCTTAAACAGTACATTGAATTTTGGCTCAAGTCTTTACTTTTTAAATTTATACTTTATATTTCTTCTTACTCTTAAAGTTCTGCTAAATCTGTCCCATTTACCAACTAAAATTCTTTCTTCATCTTTAACAAGATATTATGTCACTTACTGAACTTAAAGACTATCATTCTCTTCTGAGTAGCACACTTGCTTTTTATTCCCTTGGATCGAGGACCAAAAAAACCCCCTAAGTTTCACTTCTGTTTCAGAAACACAGTTTACAATGGCAATGGATTAAACTGAACCAAAAACCAAAACATGTTTTCCTGGTTATAAAATAGATTCTGTATTTTATATTAAATATCAGTTTGGTGGGAAACAAACAAAATTATAATCAAAACAGTGCTTTTAAAACAACAAAAAATAGAATATCAACTGAAATGTTTTTAGGAGCTATGGAGATAGCTAATACTGGGAGTGACTTGGTGCTGAACCCCAGTGGCGTAGTGGTTGTGCGCAGGACTGCGGCCCACTGGGATGAAGGTTCAATTCCAGCAGCGGCTCCACGGAAGCAAAGGCTCCTACTCCCACCACCAGAGGACAGTGATAACACCCAAATTAAAAAAAAATACTCTGAGTGACTTTTTATATAAAAGAATGAAACCTGGACTGTCCTGTACCACCCTGACCATAATAGTGATATTGAACCCCACTGTTGAAGTTACTGCATCCATTCTTCTCATTGAGATCTCTCTCCTTTTTTGCTGGCCCTGTATTTTATGAGCATGATGTCCTTTGATATATTAAAATCAAAGTGAGACAAAGTCTCTTCATCTTCACTTCTAAGGAGGATTCTTGCCGTATTTCCTCCAAAAACAGATTTTGAAAATAATTTATTTTCAAATAAAATAATTTATTATTGCCAAGAACAGGAACAACAGAACATAAACAAGTTTAACAATTTCTGCATGCATAATTTGGTGGCACTGATTACATTCAAGTAATTCAACCCTCAGCCTTCTTTTCCAAGTGTTGTTCCTCCCACATTCACACAAACTCACTTACACCTAAGTTTTCTAGTCAAACTTTTGAGCTGTTGTCAGTTTGATCCTACACTGCTTGAGCTTCAGGAGCACAATGCACAAGGCAGGCAGTCTTCACTCCTGAGGCGGAACTCTTGTTGGGATTTGGTTCCTGGGTTTGGTCTTGGATTCTTGGTACATTCCAGGTCATTGGCCGAATATTATGTTTGGCATGTCTGTACTATCTCCTAGTTTACTACAAAATACCCGAGATCTTAAAGGCTTGTTGGGAGCTATCCAACACATAACAATTGGTCACTAGTTGCCTGGAGCAAGAGAGGAAGAAGGAGTATCAGGCATAGGAGGAGGAAATGAAATATATGGCCAATGGCTTATTGAATGAGCGCCTCCTTTACCATGAATTCTGAATAACAAGATGATCTTCAGCTGCCACTACTGGAGATTTTGATCAAAGATTCTCTAGTGAAATCCTAATCAAAAAGAGAAGAATATAGAAGGGAAATTCATATCCTGATACAGTAGAGATTTTCTGATGTTAAGAAAGCTAGATGAACTGAAATTATTGCCCAAATAAGAAATACAGATAACAGAGATAAACACACACTATCCAGCAATAATAGTGATCTACAAGTTGACCACATGAGGGAGGGAGAATGGGAGCATACCCATGAATATACATAGATTTGACAGAGGACATTTGTAAAGACTTTATTTACCTTTGCTGTAAATATATGAGGGTAAATATATGAAGACTTCTCACAGATAACCAGACACCTTGATGTCATGCTGGCTTTGGGAGCGGACTTAGGACTATGGTGATGGGCAGACCAGAGTCAACTGGCGTAACATAATCCACAAAAACAGTGCTCTATGTCATGCAGAGCAACTGGAGTATTAACAGCTCAGGAGCAGTCATCTAAGTTACCACTATTGGTCCCTCCCTGTCTGTAGGAAAGAAAATCGAAGGCCCATGGAAACATAAATCTAGTAGATTAATGTGCCACGCAAACTTCCGTTTCCATGACCAGAGGAACAGAATGGTGCCTGGCCATGACTGCCAGTTGCTGTCAAACAAATCGAATTAGAAGGTCTTGGAAAGAGCAGGAAGAAAATGTACAATAAAACTTTTTTCAAAATCATGGAAAAAGACAAGATTTACTAACTGGGTAGCAGCTGGTGAAATCCCCAAGATGATGGCCCTAGATCACCTTTCAGAGTTTGAGATGAACTCACTGCCAGTGATAAGCTCTCAGCCCAAAGGTGGGTAAGTGAAAGGCAGCAGGATGCGGCCGGCTAAGAGCAATGATATGAGGGAAAATGAGCACCTGCAAACAACAAGTACAGCAGCATTTGCTCCGGGGTAAAGTTCAGAAGAGTTAGGGAGGAGCGGGAGCAGGAGGCACAATGGGATGAGCCAAGTTGCATGGTGGTGATTGCGTTCAATGACATGAAACAGGATGTGTAGAAGTTTAGGAAATGCTTTAAAATAGTCTAACAAGTATTTTAAATAACATGAATGTTATTATAAATAAGTATTTCAAAATCTGAATGTGCTCACTGTGTCCACAATGGAGCACTGAACATGAAGCAGATTTAAAAAATAGTCTTCAGCTTCTATGTACTATTCTGTTGACTTTTCCTTATGTTATTTATTTTAAAACTTTTTATTATTATGAATAAGGTGAGGGTTTACTTCGTAGAGAATCAATTTTAGTTTTGAGTAACTTAAAACTACATATTAGAGCTCTCAGTAGCTTGCCCTGCCCCAGTTTTATTTTTCTTTCTCCTTCTTGTAGAATCCTATCTCATTCTTCCCCTAAGTTAACATCTGTCACCTAAGCTAACATCTGTCAACACCTGGTCCCTGACCTTTATGAAAAGCTTGGTCTTTATTTTTCCTCTTTCATAGTCCTCTCATACCTTATTTGTCCTTCGTGTGTGACACAGTCATCAGTTACCAGAGACACCAATGGATGGACATACTGTAGATATATATATTTTTAAATCGGTCTTGTGGACTGCTTTTAAATCAAATTACTTAAACTTTAAAGAAACTGAAATATTTAAAATTTAAATTTAAAACGTAAGTACGTATCCCTCTTCTGCTACCCTTGCTAAATTGGAATGTCCCACTTCCTTGCACCTTTTCTCGAGGGTGTGATAAAGAACACAGGGCATGCTCAAGCCTGATTGTCGATTGTGTTAAATGATATTGCTGTACAGTGTAACCCAATGCCGGAGTCTTTTCATTTTCTTCAGTGTGTTTATCTGTGCTCATTCAGCCTAAGCTTATCTCTCCTTGAAGGAATGTGCTACACATGCAAATTGGCTTGAAGACTGCCTGTAGATTCCAGGTACCCATCAAAATATTAGGGTAGGGGTTCTACCCAGCGAGACCAGCCACTCCATGGCTGCTCCAATTGTGCAGCCTGATCAAATTTCAGACATGAGGCAGGTATGCAGACTTGGCAATAGTGAAGATCATTTCAAAACTCATAATACATCAGATTGTGGACATCAGGCCAGGTTCACCGTGGGTATCCCCCAGACTCCACGTTTCCATGGTTACACAATGGCACCCTTAGTACTGGCATTCCCCTAGGTGATCAGGCCAGATATTATGGCATCCTTAGTCTTGTTTATTACAGACGTTAGTCATAAAAGCATATGTGATCAACATATTTGTAACTTACTTAAATTTCTAGTTTCTGGGCTATATGAATACTAACCAAACTTGGTTTGTAAAATCTTTCTTCATCTAATTATGTTATGAATAGGTGAGCAGAAGTCTTTTTATTTTTCCCCCTTTCCTCTAGTTCTTTAAACGGGTACTGATAAAGGTAGACAAATACTAATTAGCACAGTATCGTCATGAAAACATTAGAGCATTTAGCAAACCAGCCTCCATGAAAACACCCCTAGCAACAGACATAACAGGGGGTGAGTTGCTCATGCAGATGAAACCACCAGATTCCAAGGGCCACTGTAAGTGAGCAATAACTATGGCTCTGACTGGAGCACATTAGAGGGCTCAAGAAGTCAATTAGCATGGAGTTTTGCCCTTGAAGATGTATCGAGAGATGGAAGCTGGGCTATCAAGAAAGGGTTTCCGTTGTTATAAATAGCCATGAAGACATTTTGTGAGAAATCATGCTGAAACACTGCAGATAAACTTAGAGACTATTACTTTGGTTTCACTTCCTCTAATTCTGAGAGTGTCACCTGGTATGGTCCCAGTCTCCTCAGTCAGTGCTCTGGTGAAGCCACTGCACTCAACTTAGGGAGACACTAGACTCTAAAGCAGGCATGTGGTGAACATGCGATCTGAGCTGTCTCAAAGTAATTAGATGCCTTAGATTCATGGAGCTATATAGTTGGACATGTTAAATAACTCTACATTGTCTACTGAAAGTGCTATATATGGAACAGGGTCTGTAAAGTTTACAACAAATGCACATCATGCAAGAGCATGTAACACACATGCCTACTCCTGCCTCCCTGGCTCCCACTCCCTAACCAACATATGTCGTCTCATGGTGTGTTCTCTACAGTTGACAGAGGACAAATCAACCTAAAGACAAACCCCACCAATAGACTCTGTCCCTGAAGGCTATGAAATTTATTCACTGAATTTATGCACTTAAAATGTAATCTTCACATTGACTTTAGATTATTCCTGATCCAAATATATTCCTTCCATGGGCCTACATTGTGACCACTTGCAGGCTCTGTGACTTTACTAGCAGTGTGTGTTCAAACAACAGAGTCTGGAGGGTTTGTCCTTGTGGACATTGAAATAGTGAATCTGACTCATTAATCCCAAGCTTTAATAAATGACACCAAAGTAGTCTTCTAGTTGACCTTCTCATATTTTCTCTTTCACGTGGCAACACCCAACCCAATTCATTGCCCTTGCATTAATTCTGATTGAACAGTGACCTATAGGGTTGCTGAGACTGCATGTCTAGATGAGAAGAGACAGCCTCACTTTTCTCCTGCAAAGCACCTGGTGAATCTGAACCACTTACTTTGAAGTTAACAGCCTGATGCTTTGTAACACCAGGGCTCCATAGCAAAGGTGAATAAAAATGTTTGCCCCCCGTGCTCCTTGCCTTTCTTCTTTGTGCAGGAACAGCCCTATTTCCTACCATAACACTGAAGAACCAATGCTTTTGAATTATGGTGTTGCTGAGAATGTTGAATATACCTTGGACTAACAGAAGAATGGGGGGGCGGGAGAAACAATCTATCTTTTAAGATATACATAACCAACACTCCTTGGAATCAAGAATACCAAGACTTCATCTCACATACTCTGGGCATGCTATCAGGGGTGACCAGTCCCTGGAGAAGGATATCATGCTGGAGAAAGCAAAATGTCAGAAAAAAGGAGAGAGATCTTCAATGAGATGGATTATCTCAATGTAAGAAAGACTTCTGAGGAGGGCACAGAACCAAGCAAGCTTTACTCTGTGGTCTACAGGGCCACTCTGAATTGGAACCAATGAAGAACCAAGAGGCCAGCTCACTAGCCAAGTTTATTGGGGGATGTGAAGAACTTCAAATCCATGAGTGACAACCCCCAAAATGATTTTTGTAGTCATGGTATACAGTTGCAGTAAACATAAAACTCAATGTGCAGTGACTTAAATACAGAGATAGATGTACCTCTCTCAAAAAGTTATCCAGGATATACTTGGTATAGCAACACGGCATTTCTCTTTGTGCCTTTTGGCTCTGCCCTCCCTATGACATCCTTTTTCATTCACACCCTTCATTGCCTATGATTGCCTGAGGGTAGGTACATGGTAAGCCCTGTAGCTGGCTATTCTAGTTGTGAAGAAGAAGGCAGAACAGTCAGCACTATATGTCATGTTATTCTTCAGCCTCTTCCTCATCCTTCAATTCATTATTTTTTCTTTTCTTTTCTTTTTTTAAAATATAGATTGTATTGAGGGCTCTTACAACATTTAATCCATTGTTCATATTAAGCATATTTGTACACATGTTGCCACATTCATCTATATTATCTACTTGCACCTTTCCAGCACAAGCTCCTCTTCCCCTCTTTCCTCTACTTCTTTATTTTTTTTAATTCCAACTTTCCATATTTCCCCTTCCCTTTTCTCCTCCCCCATGAGCTTCCAATAATTTACAAATTGTTATTACCTCTTCATATTTTACACTGTCTAATATGTCACTTCACTCACCGCCCCCCCATTTTCCACATCCCAGAGAGGAGGCCACAAGTAGATCCGAGAAATTTATTCCCCCTTTCTACTCCACCATCCCTCCACCCTCCCATTGTGACCACTCTCGGAGGGTCTCAAGGGATTATCTGTCATAAATTTCCATGTTTTCAACTCCAGTGTGCATCCCCTGATCTAGCCAAATCTGTCTGGAAGAATTGGGATAATGATAGTCAGTGGGAGGAAGCATTTGAGAACATTTCATTGCTACCACACTGCACCTAGACTAGCTCATATCCTCACTACAACCCCTCTGTAAGAGGAAGTCTCTTCACTTATTGATGGGCTTTGGGTTACCAATCTGATCTCCCCCTCATTTATAATGATATATATTTTTAGGTCTTTGATGCTTGATATCGGATCCCTTTGACACTTCGTGCTCATACGGGCTGTTGTGCTTCTTCCATGTGGGCTTGCTTCTTAGCTAGATGGCCACTGATTTACCTTCAAGTCTTTAAAACCACAGATGCATATCTTTTGATAGCCAGGTACAGCCATCATATCAGGAAAGTGAGCACATAATGTTATGATTATTAGTTCTTGAAACCTGATAATTGATCCCTTTGGTATCTCTTGGTCCCATAAGCTGGTGTGCTTCTTCCATGTGAGTTTTGTTGCTTCTGAGCTGAATGGCTGCTTGTTTACTTTCAAGCCTTTAAGACCCCAGACGCTACATATTTTGATAGCTGGGCACCATCAGCTTTCTTCACCACATTTGCTTATGCACACATTTGTTTTCTGTGATCGTGTCAGGGAGCTGTCCATCATGGAATGCCAATTTAATAAAACAAAATATTCTTGCACTGAGGAAGTAACTGATGGAGGTCCAATGCCCATCTGCTGTCCTAATTCTAAGCCTATAAGTGTATGCATATTGATCTATTTCACCATTGTCATATGAATATATGCACCTATGTATATGCCTGTATTTAACCTCTATAAATGCCCTTTACTCCCCAGTTCTTTTTTGCTTTTTCCCTAGACCTCCTCCTGTCCCATCATTATGCTCAACTTCCATTTGGGTTGCAATATTGTCTCTCTATTACATTAGTCTTAATCAATCCCTACCAACCTTCCACACCCACCCGGCCACCGATCCTGAACCACATGCTACGTCTCTCATCCCTGGATCAGCCAACACATCCCCCCTACATCCACCCTGGTACCATCAGTCCCGTCGTCCCCACCCCTAGACCACCCATCCAGCCCACCCCATCTAGATAGACCTGTAGAGAAAATAACATGCTCAAAAAAAGGACATCCCATAATGAAGCAAGCAAAGAAATGAAAACATCAACAAAAAAACTCCCAATATCCAATATGTAGATGTACATGCAAAAATACAATAATAATAACAATATAAAAACCTACAAATAGTTTATGGTCTGATCGTTGACCTCCAGGAGTGTCTCCTGGTTGAGTGGGTCAATTCATTATTATGAATAATTTCAAACACAAAAGAAAATAGTGATAATGATATTATAAATCCACATTTCTTCTTCTTCTAGATTCACCAACCAGTTTATCTAGCACCCTCTTGTTTTAACTGGTATATTTTAAAGCAAATCCCAGAATCACAAATAATTTAGAATGGATCTCTAGCATGTTTAAATAAACCCCATCTTAACCCTGCTGGTGTGGTGGTTACACATTAGGCTGTGATCTGATAGGTCAGCAGCTTGAAACAATCAACTACCCTGGAAGAAAGACAGGATTTTGTATGGGAGCAGGTCTGGCATGCAGGGAAGTGAGGGAGATATAGTCAACAACTGATGTGCACACAGATTCCAGAGACCAGGATAGAGGGCACAGATCTAGCTTTATTACAGCTTTAGCGACCAATCAAATAACTTCTTTTACCTTCTTCCTTAACATCCTTATAAGGTTACAGTTTTGCAACATGAAAGATATCAGGCTCACACTATGGGCTATGTAAATGAGGTGTGGCTGGCTGAGCCAGCTCATCCAATTGTTTTACAGGAGTAACTCATCCAATCACATTATAGGACCAAGCATGAAATTTCATTCCAGGATCTTAATGTCCAATTGCATTATAGGATCTTAGCTATACTATGGAGAAGCTAGAAGCATTATGATAGGTCAAATGCGGAAAGATGTCAGGTGAGCTGGCCTGGGGTCTTATTTGCCTCAAGACTGGAGTCTTTTTTCCAGGCCAGGAGTCATGGAAACGTGGGATACCCAGCAGCTTCCACCTGACTCAAGACTGGACTGTTCCAGGAGACTTGGAAAACACGGGTTCCGGCTACCTATGGATGCACATACCCAGCGGCTTCAAGACCGCTCCAGGAGATGCAACAGCATACTGAGCTTTCTATGCCTCTTCCCCAGATCCACAGGTCCTTCCAGGAACGCCCCCACAGTTTTGTACTCAGTATTGGAAACTCTCAGGGAGTTACTCTGTCCTATAGAGTCACTATGAATCGGCATCAACTTGATAGCAGTGTTTTGTTTTTAATATCATAAAAATGAGCAATAATTTCTTTAATTTTTTTATCTTTAATTAAGTGGATGTATACTCTGCTTTCTCTTTAAAACGTATAAATCTTTCATCTTTTACCAAAGATTTCCATGGAGGGAAACAAATTAAGTGGAGGTTTAAATTTCAGAGCATCAGTTTCGTGTTCAATGTAGAATACAAATTTTTGTGTTCAATTTAAACAACTTATAAAACATCCCAAGAGTTTGCCTATCTTCTACCTACCCCTATCCATCCCACTCCCATCATCCTCTTACAGAATATTGACTTGACCAAAGGGGAAAATATAGATAATTTCTTCCTATCATCTCACACAGAGACCATTGCTCAAATTGTCTCCAAAGTGTTTCAATTAGGACCCATCAAAGTTGCCTACTAAATATCTTAATTCACTTTACATTTATTACAGTTTCATCTTATTTATTTATTTGGCAATTTATTTGGTGAAGGGAATAGGCTGTCTTTGTTATGTTAAGTAGATGATCCTTATAGACAAAAAATGTTTGGAAACTGTGGCAGTAAATGTACAATACTGCTGGACATAATTGGACTCTGGAATGATTTGATACGTGTATTAATCCCAATTAATTTTTTTAAGCTTCCAAAAAAGGTCAACAAATTCATGTACAGTCAACCTGATCCGTTCATTATTAATTTCACAGACATTTCACCTAGTACTTTTTTCTTTCTCCTTCCCACTTACTAGTGAATGTGAATCAGATCTTTTATTTTAGTTTAGGATCAGAGGCTAGCAACTCTCAAAATGTCTACATATTTCTTTTTTCCCAGTACTCTGTTAAAT
>PVJH01032613.1:0-22478 GCA_004026705.1 Nesogale talazaci | reverse complement strand
CCCCTCAAGGCAGATTCCAACTCATTCTGACTCTTTCTATGGTGGCCTGGAGTATCAATCTATCTTTCTCTGGCAGAGAGGATGGTGGAGTGGAACTGCCGAACTATGGATTAGCCATGGAGTGCTTAGAGCTCAGAACGAATTGCTCATGCAGGGATTTATTATGATAAACAATCCAGTCATTCATGAGGCAGGGACTCGCAAACTCGGGCTGCCAACAAGTGTGTGACAGCTCCAAGTTCCACCAGCTGTATTCTCTGGCCTCCCGCCAGAAGGCCATCTGACCTTTAAGCTAGCTAAGCACGTGGGTTTTTCTTATCAGAACTCAGAACCAAAAAATGGCTTCGGGGTTCTAGAGATGCAGAATGCTCTAGGAATGGGGTAGTGGGGAATAATGTGATATGAAACGAGGGTGGACAGCACCAAGGCTCCTAATGAAGCATTTGCTGAATATGGACTTCTTAGTTCAGACTCGTCTATCGCATCTGTGGAGATCAGGAAGAGGCAAGATCAGGGGTTCAAGCTCCATGGTTTGCTCTCTGGTTGTGGAGACCATGACCACACAAGATGCGGCCTGTCTCATGTTTTTGTGCGGACTCTGAGAGCTAGTGTTTTCTCTTTTTCATTTTCAAGTGGCTGGAAGAAAATCAAAAGAAGGATGATATTTTGTGACATGAGAAAATTGTGAAACTCAAACTTCAGTGTCTATAAATAAAATTCATTTGGAACCCAGCCACGCTCACCCTTACATATTGTCTATGGCTTCTTTCGTGCTACAATGACTATCAGACTTGAGTGGCTGTGACTGAGACCATATGGGCCACAAAACCTAAAATATCTGCTCCCGGGTCCTTTCCAGAAATAGCATGCTGACCCTTGCAGCGGAGAGTACTCTTAGACTGCAAAGTCGATGGTTTGGACCCTGATGAAGAGAAGAATGCTCAAAGGGCAGATGCCTCCAAGTGGAGCTTGAAGGCTAGACATTGAGCAAGGCTGTTCGCAGAGGAGAGGACAGTCAGATGATGCCAGCCGGGGTCCATCTAGAATGTGCACTAATTACCAGTGACCTTGGAAGCTAGTTCACATTTCTGCCCTTCAGTCTGTTCAACAAGTCAATGGGAATAATTAGACATGCCTCCCAAGACTGATGTAAAGCTCACAGTAAGAAACCTTCTGTAGAACACCGAGGACATTGCATGGAAACCCAGGTAGAGCCTTAGAAATGCTAGCTGCCTAAATAAATAAACAAATGCTAGCTGCTGACATTGTTGTTTACTCTTAGTTCTCAGACTTGGGCATCTATTTATAAAAATAAGTAAATGGTCCGTTCACCTTCAAAAGCTTTCCAGAGGTTACCAGTGTATAAGCTTTTAGACGTTTCTCATAAGATGGTCTCAAACAATTGATTTCAATGAAATTGTTAAAAAAGGATGCCATACAAGAATAAAATCCCACACCCAAAGCCACTGACTGAGTCAATTCCTAGCCACCCTCTGTCGGGTTCCTGAGATGGTAAGTGTTTATGGGAGCAGACGGCCCAATCTTTTTTCCCATGATACATCTGGTGAGCTTGAACTGCGGACCTTGTGTTTATCAGCCCAATCTCTACAAGCATCATTAAAATCCATGTGCTCTTGAGTTGATTCTGACCCATGTGTCCCAGCATGGAACTGCTCCATAGAGTCCCCTTGGCTGTAGTCTTTACAGAAGCAGATCGCCTGGCTTTTCTTCCCTAGAACCACTGGGTGGGTCTGAACTACCCAACTTTAGGTTAACAATTCAACCGAAGTCATCTGTACCCCCTAGGGACCTGCCATGAAGATCAAGGACTGCAGCCTTCAGTGTGGATGACAATGCAGTGTAAAGCAAGCAAAAGATCTTCACAACTGGACCGATCGATGGAGCAAAGATGGAAGATGTCAAGGATTTCATCTTGTTTTGATCCCTAATCAATGTTCCTGCAAGCATTCGTCAAGAAAGCAAATGTTATCCTGCACTCAATAAATCTGCTGCATAAGTTCTCTTAGCATGGTTGAAGAGTGAGGATATTACTTTAGGACTGAAGCCATGGCATTTCAGTCACCTCATAAAAGTTGGACCTTGAAGAATTGATGCATTTGAACTATGGTGCTGGCAAGCACATTGTAAGACCCGTGGTCTGCTAGAAGGACAAACAAATCTCTCTGGGAAAAAGTACAGGCAGAACGCTTCTCAGAAGGCAGAATGGCGAGACGTCACCATGATACTTTGGCGAGGTTATCTGGAGAAATTATTTCCCTGAAAATGCCAGCATGCTTGGCAAAGTGAAGGGGCAGAAAACAGGAGGAAGATCCTGGACTCGGTGGATTGACACAGGGATTGCAACAACGAGCTCAGACATAACAGTGGTGAGGATGCGCAGGGTGGGCAGTGCTTCCTTCTGTTGGACACAGGGTTTCCATGAGTCAGAACTGACCCGAGGGATCATAGCAGTGCCAACGAGGAGCTTTTAAATATCCTCATAGAATTGCATGGGGAAGGGGGCTGAGCCTCGGTGGTGTAAGTGGTTGAGTGCGGGACTGCGGCCCGCGGGCTTGGCGGTTCAAATCCAGCGGCGACTCTCAGGAGCAGCACTGGGTAGCGCCCACGACCACCAGAGGGCAGTGATGACTCCCCCCCCCCCCCAAAAAAAAGAAGGAGAATTACATGGGGACATATTCCTAATGTACCACATGAAAACGCAAGAAAAACAGGCCTTTGACATAAGATATAGTACTTCAAGCAAAATTCCACTTTTTATACAGCAGAAAACTTTAGCGTGGTCACCTTAAACTTATACACCCAGAAATCTTAGTTTGCTCATTTATTCTATGCTGAGACTAGGAAAATCTGGTAATGGTTGCAGATCCCGTCCTCTGAAAAGTGTGCACTGCGCACATACACAGACGTGTGCAGAGAATTGCTGGAATTTATGGCTCCCTGGAAGCCCATCCTTGGCTACCAGGTTAAGAACCCCCGCTGGAGCTGCGCAGTCATAAGATATTGATACATGTACCAGAACGCCAAATGATTAATTTATGAAGAGGAAACAACATCAATAGGCTAAAGCCCTTGCCTTGGCCCATCAGCTCATTATCTTGTTATACAAGAGCGACATGGACAGCCAGAGCACAATTAAAAACGAGCGTGGAGTCATAGTGAAGGGAATGCAAACCATCTTAATGGCTCTTGTCGCCAAGCTACGAGAGCCTAATGCATCTGCTGCTGCTGCTGGCGTGTCCCTGCCAAGGACATTGGAACAGCTAGTCCCCATCATCTCCTGCAAACAGTTCTCGATGTCTGGATTCTGCTTGCAGACGCAGTGAAGGCTGAATTTCTTCTGCTATCACTCTGGCTCAAAAAAGGGACGATGCATACACCTACACCTAGCTCTCACCTGCAGCCGTGCTAACTCCCTTACATGATACTTAGTTTTCTTCTCTTGGGAAACACTCCCCATATTTAAGTTCCAGTTTGGAGTAAGTTTGCTGCATTGATTTCCGTAGTTTCCTTTTCCAGGAGAGAATCCTGCCTTCCAATTGAGGAGACCCCTTACGGTCCTGCACCTCTTCTCTACCAGTCACTTCAGATTGCTGGCAAAGACTGTTGGAAGCACCGTGGAGCACCAAAAGAACAAACAAATCTGCTTTGGAAGAAGTACAACCAGAATGCTCCTTAGAAGTCAGATGGTCACCCTTGATCATTTGTACTTTTGGACAGGGTATGAGAGGAGAGAGACTGTAACTAAAGAAAGACTAAAAACCAAAAAAAAAAAAAAAAAAAGAACACGATGTCCCGGAAAAAGACATCATGGTACAGTAGAAAGGAGGGCAATGAGGAAGGTCGTAGCTAAGATGAATTTGCACAGTGGCTGCAGCAGTGGACTCAAACTTAAGAAGCATTGTGAGGACGTTGCTGGATGGGGTGTTGCTTCGTTCTGTTGCTCACAAAGTTGCTGGGAGTTGAAATAAAGTTGACCACACAACAACAATAAAGGCAACATAAGGGAGAAAGGAAGCTGGACACCTGAAGTTCTTACACAAATGACTTCAGAGACACAGCTGTGACCTTGTCACCCCCTCTGTGGGGGGGAACCACATTCAGCATAACTGAGGTCTCAAGAGCAACTTTAAGAGTCTCATTTGGGGGGGAGGGGGGGAAAGGATGGAGGGGGAAGGAAGAGAGGCTCATATCAAGGGCCCAAGGGGAGAGGCAGATGTTGGGAGAACGTTGACGAGGGCAGGCAAGTGGGAGTGTTTGGCACAGTATACGTAACGAGGTATTGAACTATGTATGGTGAAAAGAGATGTATGAGTACCCAATAAAAAGATTAAATAATTTAAAAGTAAAAAAAAACCCCACAACAAATAAAAGCAACTGTGAGCTGGTTAAGTTTAATCACAGCACCTCCTTCCAAACCATTCCTTATAGTAGCAAGGTTGCTTAAAAATAAATAATCGCCTCCTTTTTTTAAAAAAAGACTCATTTTTGTGAACTTTATTTTCTGGATTGCTGAGTATTTTCTGTCATTTGGAAAATTGCTTTAAAATTATTTTTATGTCATGTACCTTCTCATGATACAAGGGTGTACCCCCAAAATAGATTCCCTCCAAAGCTATGCATTTACATTTTTTAAAGAAAACAAGCCTATCACCTTCAAAGTATTCTCCATGACACAACACATTTGTCAAATGTGCAACTCCATTCTTAGAAACATTTTCAAACTCATCTGTTTGGATGGCTGACACACCTCCCTCATGTGCTTGCGTTGCCTTTCATACGCCATCAAATTACTGTGCTTCCTGTTCCTTTTCATTTGCAGAGACAAAAAGAAGTTGCAGGGAGCGAGGTCAGGTGAGTAAGGTGCTTGGGGCAAAAAAGGCCTACTGTTTTTGGCCTCACCTGGCACACTGAGATGGCTGTGTAAACAGGTGCATTGTCATGGTGACAAAAGAAGTTACCCGTCTGCCACAGACCAGGACTTTTTTTGATCACTGTTACTCAATCCAGAACCTCTAAAGAGAAAGCTTGATGAACAGTCCGACCTGGTGGAAAGAACTTCCGACGCACTACAAGTCAGCATCTTCATCCATTCGGGACGTTGGCCGATGTCCAGATGAGGTTTGTCATCAATCAACATTTCTTCTTTTCTGAAATGAGAAAACCCTTCATACGCTTGCATTTTTCCCAAGCAGCAGCCAAAATTTCACAGCTACACACTGTCCTTAAATCGGCCATCACAAAAAAATGAGGCTTGAGTGAAACTGCTTTTACACAGAAATTCACTGTTACCAGAGAGAACCTTCCCAGGCAATGCCATGGGGTGCACTAACTCAGAGCAAGTTGCTCGATGCTCACTTTAGGTGGTGAGGAGTGTACTAAGAAAGCTCTGCTCCACATAGTACAATTTTTTTGTGGGGGGTGGGGTGGGGTAGGTAACGCCTCGTATATATAGACACAGAATGAAGGCTTCTTGGGGGTAAGTCCAGATTGCTGATCACAGTTTTTTTTTTTACTGCAATTGGGTAGCAAGAAAATTCATATACATAAAAACTGCAAGGTGTTGGGTGTTGCTGTGTCTCTCCCCACTACACTAGTTTTGCTTTTCTCTACATGCATTTTCTCTGGTTCTGAGGGTTCCTACAACCCAAGCTTCACCTTCACTTTTCACCTTAGTGGTACTGAGTGGCCAGACTCAGGGCCAGTGTGCCATTCTGGGGAATTTCTCCTGAGACCTCACTCTACTGACACCCATTTGGGGCACATTCTGTTTTCCCACATGTCTCCTGAACTGTACACTGTGGGTCTGCCTCAGCATCTGCATGCGTTCCTGGGCATGACAACCCCTGAGACGTTCCAAACGCTCACTGGTCCTGAGCCAGCCCCATGAGCTAAGTGTTGAAAACAATAAATGATGACACATGTACACATTTAGTGTAACCACCATCAGTGACTATTTAAGGTCAGGATACAGAAACAAACCATAACTCAAAGCCGGAAAAACATAGCTAAAGCTGAAGGACCTGATTAATGACTAGAGTGAAAACACAGGGAGTTGATGAAAATCATGCTTTTCCTGCAGCCTGGGATGGGGAGGGAGCCCGCCCTTGCTTTGGGGGAAGGTACAACAGGATGGCCACTTTGGAAAGCAGTTTGGCAATTTCTCAAAAAGCGGAAGCTTGAAAACACCCAGAAACTCTTCTCTGAGGAATACACCAGGAGAAAGAAGCCCTACAAAGACATGTGTGTGAGTGCTCATAGCACTAGTATTCATAAGGACTCACGCCTGGTAACAATGCGTCCACCAGTGGACACTCACTCACCGCCATCGAGTCAATTCGGACACATGGAGACTCTGTGGGACAGGCTTGAATGGCCCCATGTTTGTTTCCGAGACTGTAATTCTTTTTTTAAAAAATCATTTTATTGAGGACTCATACAACTCTTATCATAATCAATACATCCATCCATTGCCTGCAAAGTACATTTGATGCCATCATCATTCTAAAAACATTTTCTTTCTACTTAAGCCCTTGGTATTAGCTCCTCATAATTTCCCTCCCTCCCTACTCCCCTCCCCATGAACCCTTGATAATTTATAAATTGTTATTATTTTGTCATATCCTACACTGTCTGATGCCTCCCTTTACCCACTTTCCTGTTGTCCGCATCCCAGGGAGGAGGTTATATGTAGTGTTGAGTCTTGTAATTGGTTCCCCCTTTCTATTCCACCCTCCCAGTATCACCCCTGGTCCTAAAGGAATCACCTGTCCTGGATTCTCCATGTTTCTGGTTCCTACCCGTACCAGCATACATCCCCTGATCTAGCCAGATTTGTAAGGTAGAATTGGGATCATGATAGTGGGGGGGGGGCAGATTTAAGAACTAGAGGAAAGTTGTAGATTTCATTGTTGCTACACTGTACCTTGACTATCTGGTCTCCTCCCCGAGACCTTTCTGTAAGAGGATGTCGTGTCACCTATGGATGAGCTGACTGCAATTCTTTAAGGGAGCAAAGAGCCCTGTCTTTCACTTCACCTAATGTATGGAGGCACAAATGTGTATTACTCTATGATACAATACTACTTTGCACTAAAAAATGAATAAGCAATGGACACCTGCTGTCTCATGGATGACCCTCAAAAACTTATGCTAAGTTTTTTTGTTAAAGTGAGGCACAGAGGTGATTTACTGCATGATTTCATTTGTCTGAGATATCCAGATAAAGCAGGTGTATGGATACAAAACCTTACTGATTGTCTGGGGCCGGGGGTGGGGATGGAGTTGAGAGAGTGAGGGACTCCTACTACAGGGATGGAAAAATATAAAACAAATTTACGTGAAGGTGGCTGAAAACCATTGGATTGTCTGCTTAAAATGGGTGAATTTTCTGATCTAAAAAGCATGCTCCATAAAGCAGTTTAGAAAAAAAAGTGTTGGGGGGGGGGGGAGGTGCTGGGAGAAAGAAGGTAACCCACATTTTCCTGGAAGGCAAATGGATTAGGATTACGGTGGACTAGTGCCCTTGAGAACACTACCCTGGGATGAGGCTTCTCAGATCTCATTCTGTGACAGAACCCCAAGCTTCCCCCCTCTCCACTGCCATTCTCTCCCTAGGAGGTGTTCTGGCCTACTTTCTAGCATGGGGCAGGGACGCGTTTATACCTCTGATTGGTGGGTCAGGGAAAGGACCAGCACTCTTGCTGCTGTGGGACCCTCTGTTTTCCTGAGCAGGAAGGCCAATTCTTCAGACTCCAGATGGGACCTCTTATTGGGATCAAGAAAAGCTTATTGGTAAGGCCTGCGTCAGATAAATCCTGCCTTAGGATCCAGCCTGCCTTCTGGCCCTGCAGACTTTAAACTGGCTAACCCCCATAATCCCATGAGCCAACTCCTTAAAGAGATCGGTCTATCTCTTTATACCAAGAATGCGTCAAGCTTCCACTTGAGCCCCATTTACTTGCATGCTATTGGCCTCAGCAAATCGCTGTGTCAGGGGACTATTGAAGCATTCTAACCCTGAAAAGTCCAATCCATATGGGGACCATGAGGGCACCAGTCTAGTACCATGTGGGCCTCTGTTCCTCCACCTGAATGTTGGGGTAATAATAGTTCTTTACTGAGGTTGTGATGCTGAAAACATGGACCAATGCACGTGAAGCGCCTCTCATAATGCCTGGCACTTAGTGAGCACTGACTCCTTGCATTTTTTGTCATTTCTGTTGGCATAGATATTGCTACTATTATTCATTCCCCTCAGTATTTATCAGCATACAGGGAGAGGAGAGAGAGGAGATCCCAGAGGCCCTGGTTCAGTTTTAAGAAGCCAGGAAAGATATTCTTGCTTTCTGGAGAAAACTATATTTGAGCTGAGATTTGCTAAGTGAGTTAAACATTAATTGAGCATTAGGTTATGGAGGTCAGTGAGGAAGAGAATTCCAGGAGAGGGAACAGTATGCGCAAAGACCGTGAACTTGGGGAAGATATGCAGCAGCTGTCAGAGCTCTGAAAACAAATGATTAGATGGTGTGGGGGTAGGACGTAGTGATAGCCCCAAGGTGTTTGGGGCAGACCTACCTCTCACGTGTCTAAGTCAGGGTGTGAGTAACGAAGAAGGGTCCTTGGACTGTATGCCCAAATATTTTTGAGTTGTAACCAACCTAACAAGCTGCCAGTAAAGAATGTTCTAAAGTCCTGTTGCCAGAGATCGAACTGGCCCAGGCACTCTGACATTCCACACCCAGCTTGTCCTGCACTGTGAAGGCCAGCTATTCTTGCAAGTTAACAACCCAGTCTGTGGCCGAGAGGAAGTCAAGAGGTAATCCCAAAAAGCCATACACATCTTTATGAAACAAAAACCTCAGAACGTGAAGCTGTCATTGCATGCATCGTCTTCTTCTACGTCTCTGTACTTGGAAAGGCAACGTTCCCATCTCTCTGCGCCTCCCTCCAAAGAGGCACTCTTCCATCTATAGCACATGAAGACTATGGTCCTGACTAGGGTGTCCTCCAGGACTGCAGGTCCTGATCCTCTAAAATGTTCTTTGAGTTTTGTGAACAAAGAGAAGCCTTTGTGGACAGGATAGGTTTCCCAATGAAATCCTCATAGGATTTCCCTGTTACCTTTGGAAAAATGAGCAGGTGCATGGTCATCATGGGGACAAAATTGCTCAGCACAACTTTCCTAACCTATTTTTCACCAACACAGTTTTCAATTTTCTTAAAGCTTCTTCTAATAATCCTCAGTTAGCATCTTGGGTCCTTTGAGGAACTATCAAGAGAACCCCTTTGCCGCCCCCTAACAGTATCGGTCACCTTCCATGCAGACCTGCCAACCTTGGATTTAATTGACCCAGCAGGTCCCCTTGGAAGCCACTCTGTCGATTTGGCTTTTTGTTTTTGTATCATTGAGAGAAATTGTCTGCAGCCATTCACTGATCACAGACACTAGTTTAAAGGCTGGAGGGAACCATGCACATACAAACGAGAAGCTCAGTAGCAATACCTTTTGACTTACCCATGTAGCCTCACTTCTTCCATTTCCTGGCCACGCCCTCAGAGGTCGGGGTGTGTTCACCAGATGGGCAGCCTGTTATGCTGCAGGGTGTGTGCAAGGCAGACAGAAGAGGAGTCTGGACCAGTTGAGGAGGGCCCTGGGGGGTGGAATGTACCCAGAGGGTGGTCTAGTAGCTGTGGACACAGACATGTATGAGTGAGCCTATCCCTTCAGTCAGTCCATAGGTGCTTTGCCCTGTAAGGCAGGGGCTAGTCAAATGGTGAGTTAAGCATGAAATCTCGAGAGCAGAGGGCCCAGGACAGGGGCGCATGTACCTTGTGCACCTGGCTTTGAGTACACACGGAAAAATCACCAAGGCTGGGGAAGGGGAAACAAATTCAAGGAAGGCCTCTTGGAAGAGGAAGTGCCTGAGCCCAATATTTTCCGGCAGAGGAAGCAGCTGTTGCCAAATGGAAGTAGATGGCCTAATAAATCTAATGTTCCTTGAGACCAAATGTCAAATGTTGCAACCAGGTGGCAGATGTTCGAGCTTTGGTTAAGAAGACACTTCTCTTTCAGCGCCTTTACTTGGCAAGTTTAAAAATGCCCCCAGAAGACTGCAATTTCAATGGAATAATCTTATTCTCTTGAGCCCAAATATGAAGGAGCTTCAAAAATTCATGAAAAACTGGCATTAACATACAATGGAATCTTTTGGAAGCCCCCTCAAGAGACGAGGAGGAGAGTAATTTGGCACCCTGCAACTAAGCAACACGATTGGCAGATAACTGAAACATGATAAGTTGAAATCTGCACAAGGATGCCTTCAAATAAAGGCCCAGTGATCTGCTTCCAGAAAACCAGCCACGGAACACCCCCGACAGTGCACAGATCTACCGCGACACACCTAGGCCACCGTGAGTCGGCATCAATTAACCGCAAGACCGGCAGTGCCCCCCCCCAACCCCAGCCCTTGAGTCAGTCTGCAGAGAAAACATGAGGCTGCTGCGCCCATGAGGATTTACAGTCTCAGAAGTCCCAGGGCGCAGCTCTCCACTGTCCTTAGGATGCCATGAGTTTACATCAATCCGCTGCCAGTGGGTTTGTTCGCTGTTTTATCATAAGAATGGGAAAGGTCTTCTTCACTTATGGGTTTAAACAGGAAACATCTGTTTAATGGTCCATATAACTAGATTAAAATGCAATCCTCCAGTGGGAGTGGGGGGAGGGAGGGGAAGTACGGGGAGCTGGTACTGGGGTTGGCCTAAGTGGAGGGAGGATGTTTTGAGAGTGATGATGGCAACAAGTGTGCAATGTGGTCTGTCTATAATTGATGTATGTATGGATCGTGATGGGAGACCCCAATAAAATGATTTATTTTTTTAAAAAAAAAGAAGGGGGAAAGAGGAACTTATGGCAAGGGCTCAAGTAGAAAACATTTGGAAATGAAGATGGCAACATGTGTACAAATATGCTTGATACAAATGATGTACTCAATGTTATAAAAGCTGTAAGAGACCCCAATAAAACCATTAAAAATGCAATTTTCCAAGTGTTTAATACCCATGCGCTCAGGGGCAGAATAAGGTGAGGGGGTATGGACTGGAGGCAAAAATCACGAGCACAAAGCACCATGCTTTTCTCTCTAACCAAATACTGATGTGGAGTGAAATTTCGCAATAGGCTCTTCTTATTTCTTCCACACCGTTTTATTAGGCGCTAATCCAGACATCATTCTATTCCATAGTTCAATCGCATCAAACAATGTTGTACAATCATTACGACCTTCAGTTCTGAAATATTTTCTTCCTTTTTGGACTCTGATCTCAACTCCTTCCTGCCCTCCCTCCACCTCCCTTGCGATACCCCCCGGAACCCTTGCCCTAGTGGTTATCTCTATAGAGTCACCTATCCTGGATTTCATAGACCGAAAAACAAATAACAGAGGCAAGCAGGATACCAGCAATGACAAAATGCAAGAAAAACAAATGCCAATATGAAACAAAAACCCACAAAAAATATTAAAACCCAAATCAAGCACAGAGTGAATTAGAAAGGAGATCAAGTGACGGTTTTAACTGTTCAAGCCAGGTTTATCATTTTAATCTACTATAGCCATCTCTTCAATGCTCTCAGTCTGATAGCCAGATTATTCTCACCCCTTAATTATGGTTAGAGGGAAGTCACTGGAAGTATGCTCCCTGTGTAGATCCTGCAAATATGTTTTGGGTTTCTGCTATCATCCATAGCCTTCTGCATACCAGAACCTCACAATTTAATCTCTGATACAATTCCCTCCTTCTGCTTCAGATTATAGAAGTCACAATCCTTGGATCACAAATGATGGTGTGCTTCTTCCATTGGGATTAGTTGACACTTAAAATGGCTCTTCTATCCTTGTCTCTGCAACTCCCACCAAATGATTGGGTGGAACTATGCAATTAGGACATGTGTAACACTCATAAAAGAGACTGGTCAGTTTTGGTGGCCACTCCCCTGACTGTAATGATACACCTCTCTGTTGCAGAAGAGAGAAATCTCAGGATCATGGGAAGAGGACACTTTCTACCAGGGGTCTTCAAACTGTGACCCGCAGGCCACATGCATTCCACCGAGGACATTTATCCAGCCCGCCTGGTGTTTTTGCCTATGCTGCATTCCTGTTTAGCAGCCAACTCATCCCGGGCCTGCAGTAAATTTGTCCACAGAGGCAGAGGCCATGGGACCACACAGGGGATAGGCTGAGGACTGAGACAGACTTGCCTGCTGGCTAAGGAGAGGTGTTGCTGTGGACCAAGTACTATGGTCTTACTATTTACTGATCCTGACTTATGATAACTCACTGACACCCCCAATAAACCCCATCATTGTGTTTTGTCTCTGAGTTCTGTGTGCTATTGCAATGAAATATAGATGCTGCATAGAAGTAGAGTGTGTTTGTTGTCAGAATAGGTAAAGAAAGATGGAGGGTGAAGACATATTTGATCTCTGCCTCATGGTAATAGGAAAGCCAGAGGTGGTCAGATGCGGGCTCTGTGCTGTGTTCAGAGTGGGCAAGAACAGCAAAGTGGGCATTGCCACCCCTTCTTTCCACCATATGAGAGTCTTTCTTCCTGTTTAAGGTCTAAAAAATTTCAGGGAGGCAGAGATTGCTTTCCAATATGTTCATTTGTTCTATTGTACAGTGGATCATTTGCATTTGTTTGAGGAAACCCTAGGAAAGAATGTGTATTCTCTGATGAAAAAATTAAATACTTGTGTTTCTCAATATGTCTATCTCTATCACTTGACTTTGAGGAAAATAGCAATATCAAGCCAGTATTATGAATAAACACCAACATCGCAGGAGGAACAGGCCTTGTTGGAAGGGCCATTGGCAAAGGCATGGCCCTCATCAGTGGTGAGCCTCCTCAGAGCCCCGTCTAGGAATCCTGGCAAGAAGCCTCCCAATGAATTCTCTACCAGTTCCCCTGGCTCCACTTGAATACCATTAAAAAAAAAAGGAACAAATTAAAGGTGGAAGAAACCAGAATATCTGAACCAAAAGGCAAAACTATAAGCAGTTGTTCAACTTTGGAAAATGAGTGTCTGTCCAGTTGACTCCATCCTGGGGAGCGCTCAGGTGCACCAGAGCACCACGCTCCATAGGGTCTGGGCCATCTGCATTTCAGAAGCAGAGTTCTCAGGTGCTCTGGGTGGGCGGAAGCCTTCAGCCACTCAATTGACAGTCACACACACCAACCATTTGGGCCACCCAGGAGCTCCCAACTTAGGAAGAATCGCTTCTCTCTTTCTTTTTGTTTCAAATCATTTTCTTGGGGGTTCTTTCAGCTCTTATAACAAGAATTCATACATCCATTCTATCGAGCACACTTGTACATGTGTTACCATCTTCCTTTTCAAATCATCTTTCTACTTGAGCCTTTGTTATCAACGCCTTTTTTCCCTCCCTCCCCTATCTTTCCATCCTCATGACCTTTTGATAAATTTAAATTATTGCTTTCATATCTTACATCATCCTCTGTCTCCCTTCACCTATGTTTCTGTTCTTTGTTCACCCCAACCCCTGCCAGTGGCGGGGGGGGGGGGCAGCTGTTATACATCCATCCTTTCTTCTTCTTCTCCCCTGGGTTACCTGTCCTGGATTCCTTGTATTGAGAGCTCTTATATGTAGAGCTATTATATGTAGTATACATGCTCTGATCTAGCTGGGTTTGTAAGGTAGAACTGGGGTCATGATAGTTATGATGGAGGGTGGGGGTGGGAGCAGGAAGCCTTAAAGAATTAGAGTAGTGTTGTGTGTTTCTTTGGTGCTATGCTGTACCCTGGCTGACCTTCCTCGTGATTCTTCTATGAAGAGATGTACTTTGTCTACAGATGGACTTTGGGTTTCCACTCTGACCCCACTTATTCACATTGGTATGACTGTTTTGAGTCTTCTTGTACCTGATATCTGATCCTATTGACACCGTGATCACACAAGCTGGTGTGCTTCTTTCACGAGTGGTTTGTTGCTTATGCGCTAGACGGCCATTTATTTAACTTCAAATCTTTAAGACCTCAGAGATTCCAGATGCTGTATCTTTTAATAGCCAGGCACCATCAGTTTTCTACACCACATTAGCTTACGCACCCATTTTGTCTTCAGCAATCATGTTGGGAAGGTGAGTATCACAGAATGCCAGATTATTAGAACAAAGTATTCATGCATTGAGGGAGTACTGAGTAAGTACTCCCATTGTACATTTGCTTCCTTAATACTTAACATATAAATATATGTACAAATTCCTATCATTATATATCAATGCATTTACATATGTACATCCCTATATTTATACCTCTACAAGTGGCTTTTGTCTCCTAGTTCTTTCCTCTATTTCCTTTTACTTTCCTTCTGTTCTGCTATCATGTTTGACCTTCATTCAGCTCTCAGTAATTCCTGTCAGCTACACTGCCCTTGATCGAACCCCACCAGGCATTCCACACATTCTTTGCCATTGATTTTAGATCTCTTGTCTCTGGGTTTCTTGGCTCTCCCTCCCCCTCCCCCTCGCCCCTGTCCCCCAGAACTATCAATCCAGTTGTTTTCTCCTTGGAATCATTTATCTTGTCTATCTTATATAGACAGACATTTTTTAAAAGAAGAAAAAAAAAGGGAGGGGGGCTATAACTAGTACCAGGTTTGTCTGCTGACTCTTCGTATGCTTTCATCGAGTCTGATGAGGTGCGAAACCCTGCCTTCTGAGTCTATTGTCAGGACTCCTCAGGGCCTTTGCTGCTTTGCTCCCCTGCCTGCTCTGTGTGCTCCCTTCATGTTTTACCCCAACAGTGCATTTCCACCAAGTTCTTACTCTGTGCCGGGAAGCACTAAGACTTAAAAATATTATCTCACCACATCCCTGAAACAAAAAGAAAATCTTAGTATCCCATTTTACAAATGAAGATAAAGAGGTTGCTCTCAGGATGGGTCAGAAAGATGTTCATCTTGGACTTGGTGGGTTTCACAGGACATCAGTTCTAAAAAGAGTTCCTCAAGAAGACTGTAGAAGATCAATCTTGGAAGCTGAGGAGGGGTCAGGACGGAGAAAGCAGATTTGGGAAGTCAAGTGATGCTTTTGGTAAAGGAAGAGAAATGAGTGGAGAGAACTGCAATGATGGAGATACAGTGATAATCCTGTTTAACCAAGATGCGTGTGTGCTTTCAGCCAATCAGAGGCAAGTTTAATTCTCTCTTGAGCCACAGCTAAGATTCATAGCAGACAAAAGTAAACTGGGTTTTGTAGACGGATTTAGAAGGCACTAGGAAACCTTCACAGTCTCTGAGTAATCCTGGAAACATTCATCCTGAAGAGAAGGCAGAGGTAAACTTTTCTCTGCTCATAACAGGACCTCTTGGGAATGAGTCACAGCCTCATTCCTCCTAGAAGCAACTGGCCCAAGCGTTTTAGTAAGAGGCCAAGGCAGATGAGCCATTGTGTGGAACTTAATTAGGCATCCCTTGGTCCCTATAATGCTGCAGAACTAAGAACTAACTAAGAACCTTTTGTGTTTCATCTGCACCTGTTGAAAGAAGAGGGTGAGCTGAATGTCCAAGAGGGCCACCATCCCTCCAAGCTTCCAGCACTTCAAGTTCCACGACAAACCTTTTGTGGGCACTAAGTACTTGATGAATGAATCAGAGGTGGGGTGCCCTATTTGAGAAAGGGCTGTCCTCAGTAGGGAAGTAAATTAGAACCACAGAACGGTCAGGCTAAGAGGGACCTTACTGACCACAAGAACAGTGGTTCTCAAGCTTAGTGTGCACAGTTCTGTGACATTGACTACTTTCTTCAAGATGCACAGCCATTCTCACTCTCCTGTTCTGAAGTCGTTTTCCCCTGATGAATAGGAACTCACGCTCCCCTCCCATTGTTCCGATGCAATCTTTGCACTGCTGTTGTCATTTTCAGTCCACACAGAAAGTTCTTATAAGGATGTAATGCTTGAGGCTGGTGATCTTTACTTATTACTCTAAACTATTGCTTGGATTTAAGAAAACTTCAGGTGATATTTTTTGTTTTTGTGTTAAGATTATCCCAAAGCTATAGTTTCAGCAGTTTGTCCAGTCTTCAGAGCTTCAGAGCCTCCAGAGTCCATGAGAATTTGAAATTTTGCTCTGCATGCCTCCCCACTCTTGATCAGGATTCTACTACACAATCTCTGTTTGTTTGTTTAAGTTCAGTAATAGTAAAAGGGTACTGTCTGGTTCTTCTGATCTCATGGCTAAGGAGGAAGTTATTCATGGAGATAATTAGTCTCACATCCCATAACCTCATCCTAGCAGGTGTACCTCTACTAGCTTGACCAGGGGTGTTTTGGGACTATACTTTGAGAATCATTGAATAAAGCAGTTGCTTCAATTTTTTTTTGTTTTTTTTGGGGGGTGGGGGCATGACTGCCTCTGGTGGTCGTGGGCACTACCCAGTCCTACTCCTGAGAGCTGTCGCTGGATTTGAACTGCCAAGCCCACAGGCCGCAGTCCCGCACTCAACCACTTATGCCACCGGGGCTCAGCCCCTCTTCATGTTACAAAGGAGGAAACAGGTCCATCATGTCTAAGCAACTTGACTGAAGATCCCAAGCTAGTGATACTAGAATCTCAGACTCCCCTTTCTTCTCTTTAAGTACATTAGCATGGGAGCAAGGTAGAACGACAAAGCCCCCAAAGAGCCCGCAAAGGAGTGTTCTAAGCCAGGAGCAGTAGCTCCTGGACAGTTTTGAAGGCCAGCGAACAGATCCAGGATCTTTTAATATGTCTTCTCTCTCTCTCTCTTTTAATTTTTATTTTTCTTATTCGTTTGCTATTTCCATTTTTAAAAAATCAGGTTGGGCTGTGTCATAATCAGTGTACCTACCTATATAGGATAGGCACGAGAGGCATGCCAGAGGAGAGAGCAGCGGGACCCACCTCGTGAGACACTCTGGGAGGTGAGGGCGATAGTGGAGGAAGAGGGCTGTGAGCAGCCCGCGCCATGAGCCGGGAGCAGCTGGGGTGTTACGGAATCAATAATGAAGAGGAGATAGGGATCTGGGTGGGGTAAGTGTGTGTCAGAGCAACAGCAAACTAGCTGAGAGGAGGCACCGTGGACAGACATAGGGGAAAGTGACGGTGACACAGGAGGAAGGTAAAAGGAAACAGAGGAAGGCTCTAGGAAGCAAAGCAATGGCTAGAGGTGTAAACACAGCGGTGTACATATGTAAATACATTAATCCACAAAAGAATATATTTATATGGCGATACACTGAGGTAGGGGATGGACTTTGGGCCTCTGCTCACATCCTTCCTCAATACAAGAACACTTTGTTCTAACCAATCAGCAGTCTGAGATGTTCACCCTCCTGGCACAATCGCTGAAGACACGAGTGCATAAGCAAAGGTGGTGAAGAAGGCAAATGGTGCTCAGCTATTAAAAGATAGAGTGTCTGGGATCTTAAAGACTTGAAGTTACACAAGCCACCATACAGCAGTGAAGCAACAAATTTCACAGGAAATAATCACAGTGTCAGTGCGATCTTGAGGAGTCATAGGGGCTGAGTAATAGGCATCAGCAGACACATAACAAACAGAAACATATTGTTGAGAATGAGGGGGGCTGAAACAGAGATCCAAAGTCCATCTGTAGACAGTAGAACAATCTATCCACGGAGAGGCTATAAGGAAAGGATGGATCAATCAGGGTGCAATAAAGCATCGATAAAACACACCATATTCCTCTGGTTCCTTGAGGCTTCCTCATCCCCCTGTACCATGACCCCAGTGCTGCTGCTCAATTCAATCTAGACCAGAACATGTACAAAAGTATAGATAAGAGATGGGAGCTCAGGGCACACAGAATCCAGGAACAGGAGTGGGAATAGTGGTACCGGAAGGATAGGGGGAAGAGGGGGAGGTGAAGGGAGAAAGGGGGAAATCAATCACAATGATTGACACATAATCATACACCCCTTTACAAGGGGAAGAACAACAGAAGACATGGGGGAAGGGAGACAGCGGTCAGTGTGAGAGATGAAGATGATAACACTGTATAATCTATCAGGCGGTTATGGAGGTGGGGGAGAGAAAAAGCTGATATCAAAAGCTTGATAGAAAGTAAATGTCTAGAAAAGAATGAGGGCAGCATATGTACAAACATGCCTGATTCAACTGATCGATGGATTGTGATAAGAGTTCTACGAGTCCCCAATAAAGTGATTTTTAATACATCAGCGTGTATTTCCTTCAAATGAGAATACTCTCTTTCTTAAACCTGAGAGTTATCACTGCTGTTGTGGTCGTTACGACCCATCGAGTCATTTGGAGGCAGAGCAGCCCGTGCACAGCAGCATGAACCACTGCCCTGCCCTGCGCGGGCCTCACAGCTGTCCTTCTGCCTAACATAGTACAATTAATAGCTCTGTTGGCTAAGGGTTGGGTCGCTCGTTGCAAGGCTGACGGTTCAAACCCACCAGCTGTTCCTCAGGAGAAAGACAAGGCTCTCTGCTCTCATAAAGACCGATAGTCCCGGAAACCCGAGATAACCGGGGTGAGGAACAGCTGGCCCACGGGCCATAGATCTGTACCAGCTAATACCGCACACTCCACCAAAGAGTTCCAGCCATTGCATCGAGGGTGAGTTAATGAAATGTTTGGCCAATTTGGCCCATGAATGATGTCATCAATACTCGAATGTCTCTTAGCAGAAAAAAAATGATTCCTCACTCCTGCTTTGCAGGGGTGCTGTGGGTCAGAACTGACTCCATGGCCAGGGGGTTGGCATGTGGGGGGTGGGGGTGTGATCCAGTCATTTGGAGGGAATTCTAAAGACTAGGCTAGAAGAGCCATAGCCAGGAATTTCACTTGGCTGCAACTGTGCCCTATCACACAAAACATTATGCACTCTCTGTCGGTCAATCTTCTCCCCTGTGTCCGTGGCGATTGTCTCATTGGGGAACAGGTTTCCTTTGCTGTGTCAATGAGCCAGTCTAAGTGTGAGTTCTATCCTAAGTCAATCTCCTCTGAGATAAGAAAGAGGTGACACAAGCAAACAGAGAGCGGAGAGGAGGGGCAACTAAAACTGGAAGGAAGGAAGGCTGATCCCTAAACCCAAATGCCCAGCCTCCTACATACCTTTCTCTGTGTGAAAGCCACCCATGCTTGGCTGTTGTGTTGAAACAGCACTGGATAACGAAGTCACCCCCCTGTCAGGATAGACAGACTCCATCATGGAGACAGTTCCCTTCTGCCCCTTTGCAGTGCCCTCAACTTCCACATTGCCACCCACCCCCAGCCTCCTGCAACCACCCAACCTGTTCACTTCATTTCCTTAGAGGCCCCCCTCTTTCCAAAAGGCATCTAAAATGACTTTAAAAGGGAATATATTTATAAAATGATAGTTATCTCAACCATAAGCATCGAGAGAATGACTAATTGAACTGGAAGGCTGAGGCTTGGCTGTAGCAACTTCCTCAGAGGGACAAGCAGTCACACCCCCACAAACACATCCCGGCCCCCACTGCCCCCGCCCCACCCACAAAGAGCCGAGCTGTCCTCCCACAAGTTATCAGATAGACCATTTATTTAGAGGATCTTCAATGAGCTTCAGAGCAAATGCAGGAGGAACATCTACTTGTGTGTTTCTTCTGGGCAGCATTCCATGAATGTTCCGATAGTAAATATTAAAGTCTCTTTCCCAAATAAGCTTACTCTCCACTGAGCTTTTCAGAGAAGCGAGCTATTAAAACAATTCAACATCATGCCTCACGCCCTAGATGTTTTTATGATAAATAGGGACCAAGACATTTGCTTTGAAAACCAGGTGAGCAGGTGGGAGGGCTAGCGTTCAATTATGAAACGGAGAAGAGCTGGCTGGGATCCCGTCTAGATCAAAGGCCTCCCCATCCTGGCCTGGGGCTGGGGCTGGGGTGGGGAGTGTGGGGGGGGAAGGGTATTGTCTGAGGAAAAGCCAAGATTTTCTCTAGGAGGAGTGTTGGAGCTGGGCCAGCGTGAGACAGTGCTCTGTTGCGATGCCAGGGTTCCACACAGTGGAGCATTAAATATGGAAGGTATCTTGGGTAAGTGTTGACAGCCTCTTACTTCAGGGTCAGAAATTCCTTAGTAATGTCCTTGTTGCAAGATTTAGTTCTAAGCCACATAACCCTCGATTGCTGATAGTTTAGAGAGACTCTGCATTTAATACTCTCTTCCTCTCTTGATTCTGAATACACCGAGAAATAAGGCAAAGGGACAAGGCAGATGGGACTGAAATCCATCTGTTAGTCGAAGATGTATCGTACATGTAGGAGAGTGAGTTTCCTGGTTCTGAGAGCCAGAACGAGACAGCCTGAACCAGACCCTTCTGTGGGCAAGCAAGGCCCGTGCTGACTTCTTAAATCAGGGGCACAGAGATGATGTGAACCAAACCAAGCAGACTCACGGAAAGCAAGTCGATGCCCACTCCGCAACCCCAGAGGGCAGAGCAGGACTGCCTCCGTGAGTTTCTGAGACTGCGTCTGTCAATGGGAGGAGAAAGCCCCTGCTTTTTTCTCCCCTGGAGGGGTTGCTGGCTTTGAACTGCTGACCTTGTAGATCTCAGGCCAGTGTGTAACTTCTATGCCACCAGGGCTTCTACAGTGAGACCACATAGTCTCAAACGGGAACTTCTTCCAAGTCAGAGAGAAAAGAGAGAGGAAAAAAGAGAGGACAAAGGGCCAGTTTTATCTTCCATGTTCACTAGCTAGGTGAGTCCTCCTCTTCCCTTGGTCTTCCAGAACGGTGCATTAGCTATGTTCTCAAAGTACCCCTGAAGGGATTGATGGCATGCTCAGGACTTGATATGGACCATATGTATGCACATTGGTGGCTGCCTACCCATGACAGCAATGTTTGTACATGTTAAGTGTAGACATTAAGCCTTTCTTCTTAAAAAGCAGCACAGTATTCTTCTTTCTACTTTGCTGTTGGGCTACGTCTCCAATTCGTTACAACCGGGCGGGGAGTGGGGGGGGTGTTGAAGTGATATCATCCATGAAGATCATAAGAAATGCAGCCTGGTTTGACACTACGTAACTCTTACCCGATCCTTCAAGTTCTTTTTGATTCCTCTTGGATTAGAAGGTGGTATGATACACATGAGAGGCCTGGTAGCCCTGACTTCGCACTTCTCTGCTAACAGAAAGGTCAGGGTTTCCAGTCCACCAGTTGCTAGTGGGAGAGAGGCCTGACTGCCTGCCTCCCTGAAGGATAAGCCCCTATGGAACAGTTCTACTTGGCCCCATAGGGTTGCTTTGCATAGAAATCAATGGAACAACATTGAGCAATCATCTCATGAACAAGAATTTTGCAAGAATATTAAGATCAGTGATCTAGATATGTTCATATTTCTTGGTTCACAGTCGTTTCTGGACTCTGCTATGCTGATAAGGTTGTAGAACCTAGCTCTTGGAATGAGAGAAGTTATTACAGCATTTACCATTTTCAGATTTCTGTGTGATACACACTCCCTTCTCTGGCTGACTTGAAGCCGTCAATGTGATGTCACTAAGTGCAGACTTGGGAAGAGAGGCACAATAGCACAGCAGTGGCAAACTCTTTTTGTTATAGCCACCAATAGGATTAAGTAGCCCAAAAAGAACAGGTATGGAATAAAAGTAAAATATTCATGAAAAAAATAAAATATTCTTAACGTAACTAGAAAGCGTGCTATTTCAAGTATTTATTTGCTTGTAAGAATTTGTTATTGGAGGTTTATATCTTTTAAATCAGCATCACTTTATGAACCTTTTGGTGGAGTCTTCCTCTTAACAGTGCTGATGCATCTTGCTCAGTGACATGGGTCGCATTTTCCAGGTTACACCAACAGTATCATTCTCTTCATTCTGATTCTCCATTCGCATTTTTCTTTATTCCCTGCCTCACCCTCCTCTGACCTTCTCTTCTTTGTTTCTGGACAAATGTTGACTTCTTGGTCTCAGATAGGTGATGATGGTCACTTTTTTATGTGTAAAAGGAGCACAGAACTCATGGGTGATGTTGTTTATTTTCTGAGTCCATGTGATATTTAGTTGAAAGGTGACCTCTGGGAGTGGTTTCAATTCAAAATTTAAAGTATATCTTAGGATGACAATCTGGGGGGCGGAGTTCTCAAATCTCTACTGCTGAAGCAAATCTGGCCTTTAATAATACAAATAAACAGATTTTGAGCTTTGCACTATTATGGATTTAGTCAGAATAGTCAATAGTTAGTCGGGCACCATCTAGTCCTTCTGGTCTCTGTGTAGACTATATTTCTACATATATTTCTACATATTTCTAAATATAGCCTGTGTAGGCTATATTTCTTGTAAGCAATTGGTCCTATGGATTTCTTTGAGTCTTTGATTTCTTTCTTTCTTTTTAGCTCCAGTCTAGTAGAGATCAAGTGTCGAATCTTAGATGGTCACCCACAAG